>PVJI01004781.1:0-104259 GCA_004026765.1 Micronycteris hirsuta | reverse complement strand
GGAAGCATATTAATTATCAGACTACAGTTCAGGGGTTCAACACGATGCTGAATGCTTTTGCTCACGTTGGACTGACAGACCCAGGCTTCTTAACGGAAAACAAGCAGACTGTGCTGGAACAAGAACAATACAGTGACTTAGTCTTCCTAAAACTGTTCACACAAGGGAGGAAACCCTTTCCAGAAGACTAGCATGATCAAATGGGATCTGAATATGCACTGCACTGTTGCCATTGGCTCTTTGTGAGCCAATGCCTAATATTGCTAAGTGCAGATGTGAGGAGATGTGTGCAATCAGTCTGGTGCATTGCATTAAAAGGGTTACAGAAAAGAAAGTGCAGCTAAAATGAAGAAGCCAAATGGTACATCTACTTAGACTACATACTGAGCAACACAAATGCCTTTGATGGGAAATGAAGTCAGATAAAAACAAGGTGACCTGAACAGTATGTAGGATAAAATCGTTGCTGCATGTGCAGATGTAAAAGGGAGCACGCCTCAACCTCGCAGTGCATAATTCCATGATGCGTGGTCCAGAGAGCATGCCATGCCCACAGGTACTGGTGAGCGCAAGTGTTCAAGAGAACGATCAAGGAGATCATTTAATGCCTCCTTATGGCACAGCTAGCTATGCTCTAAATCTTTTGGTGAAGAAAGCAGAATACAGCTGAGTAAATTAAAGGAAGGATGGAAGTGGGGAGAAAAGAGAGTGCAGGAGGGAAAACAAATAACAAATTAAAAAACGAAAATAAAGGGTTTATAGTGATTTAGGAGGCAAATGTATCCAAACATTTCCTATTAGATTTTCTTCAAGAAAAGGAAAACCTACGTTGACCTTTACTCAGTGTAGCTAAAAAATTATACTTTTGAATATGAATCTGTGACTGTATTCATGTATGTTTATCCATTCCAACATGTAGAAAGACCAGACAGCTTGTTTTAGGGACTATTTTAGTTACAACCCTTACTTGGATTCACTTACATTAGTGACTGAATGAGTGAATGACCTCCAGGAAGTGATACTTGACTTTGCTAGGGTTAGTTTCCTCTTGTATAGAATGGAGAAACAGTGTTCACACGGCTGTCGTGATGGGCAGCGTCTGCACAATTCTGACCTGCATTAAAGAGTCAGTTTTTTATCATCATCATCGTCAAAGGAAGAGGCAGAAAGCAAGTTGATAGGTGCGGTCTAGGGGCGGTCGGCCACTGTCAGCAAGAGGCAGGCAGCTGTGTGGGTTCATACAATACTCATTTTCATTTAAAAAGGAATTCGATGAAGTCTAGGTTTTCTTCACTTTTCATAAATATTCACACCAGTCAGGCTTCTCCTTCTGCTAACATGGAAGTAGGCAGCATTTAAACTTTAACTCACATGGAAATTAGGAAGATAACCTATGTGGGTAAGGAAAAGATGGAAAAATGAGTAAATGTTAAAATTCAATCCGTCCCATTTAAAGGTAGGAAACAGGAATGCCAGGAGAAATCCCCGTGTGCTCATTGCTCTACTGGGTGGTGCGGAAGGGACTCCTCACAAGTTTAGGGACATGTAGGAATGAAGTGCTGAGACAGTTTGTGAGTTCAGATGTTGTATTTCAGGAAAAAAACATTGCTGTAAACCTGCTGGAACATCTCATTTTTTTTGCTCTATTAAACTTGTATTAAGCATCTTTTTTTTTTTTCCTTGAGGAAAGGAACATTACTAGAGAAGATTCCTGAAGTTTAAATATGATAACAGATGGTATTTCAAATTTTCTGTCACTTACATATGTGGTAGAACTCCAAATTTAGATTCAGCACACAGCTACAATTCTCGGCAAAGACTTTAGGAAGTTCAGGTACAGTCACAAGACTATCGCCCTCTCATGGAACCATTTACACATCCCTTTGGAGGCGATTTCAGATGGCCCAGGTCACTTTTCCTTCTGTTTCAAAGGTGACTCTGAGAGTGGTTAGTCTGTAGTTGTCCACACAGATCAGCGTGGGACCCATAGTCTCTTCCCCCTTCGCCGCGGTGAAACATGGCTGCTTTGAGGCTGCCATTCTGCGGCTTGTACATCTCGGGCTTGTGATTATCTGTTTCACTCGGATGAGGAGTATGACGTGCTCCTGGCTGTGGCTGTTTGGTAGATGTCTACGGTGGCATTATTTTGCTTGGAGCATGTCCATGTGTCCAAAATAATATGATAGGCTGTTCCGATTGTATCCTCTTCTTGCTGTGGTACCTTGCTGTCAATTTTTCTTGTCTTTCCTTGTACATTTAGGCTATAATTAAAAACCTGAGGATTCAATCCGTGACCTTACCACAACCTGTTCCATATGCCTTTGTTTCTTGTCCCGAGGTTTCCGCATGTCACTGCGTATGTCGCCTTCTCAGAGACATTCCCCGACTTTCACACCAGTGGTTCGCATGGAAATCTTTCCACCCACTCCTATTGTGCCTTTTTTAAGTACTGTTTTTTTTATAGCACTTACCACACTTTATAATTATTTATTATGTATTTTACTTTTTCCTTTCCTGTTTCTCCTCTGTACTCACAAGGGTGAGATGCCTTGTCTGCCTGGGACATGCTTACAGTCCCAGAGTCTTGAACTGGAGAATACACATTCAATTATTTTCTTAGACTTTTATTTTAAATACTTTAAAACTTATAAGGAAGTTGCAAAAATAGTACCCAAACTCCCATGTATTTAGATTCACTGTTAACACTATTGCTGTGTTTGCACTCTCATTTTCGCTTCGTATATACATATTATTATTAGGTATATACTCCTACACTTCAGTTGTGCTGGAGTTTCTAAAAGTGTCTCCTTTAAGGACATCTTTTATCCTACAAGATAATTACAGAGATCAGGACATTTAATACTGATGTGGTCAGTCTGCAGTTCACGTCCAAATGTTGACAACTGTTTCGTTGGGGTCATTCATAGCCATGGTTTTCCCAGACTAAGAGGCAGTTCAGGATCACACATCGCATTTATTTAACACATCTCTTCAGTTTCCTTTAACATCAAGGCTTTCTTTGGGATAGGTCAGTGATGTTGTAGAATATTTGGGTTTATCTGATGTTTCCTGGTGATTGGTTTTAACACTGAATTTTTGTCAGAACTGCTGCCTGAGAGATGTTCCCTCCTGATTGCATTACCTAGGGAGGCACATCATGTTGAATTGTCATGTTTTAATCAAATTTCTTCTTTTTTGAGAATACTTAAATTCTTCACTATCTTAGCAGATTTCAATGATATGATAGTGTTATTAATTGTGTTACCAACATTAGATCCTCAGTCCTTATAATTGAAAGTCTGTACCCTTTACCAATCTCACCTTATTTGCCCCTCTCCCCCCAACCTGTCCCTGGCAACCACTTTTTTACTTTTTGTTTCTGTGAGTTTGACTTTTTAAAGATTCCATACATAAGTGCTACCCGGTAGCATTGGTCTTTCTCTGTCTGGTTTATTACACTTTCATCAAATTTCTTAACAGCGACTGAGTGAGTGGTAGAGGGTTACATTGAGGACTTCAGACCTGTTGCTGGCAGCGCCTGGCAAGCAGTGTTAATGAAACTGCTCAGACGTAGAGATAACCACGTGTGAATCCAGGCCTCCAGAGCTCCTCTGTCAGGTCTGCCTGGAGTTAGATGTTGCACACCGTTAGGTGATACATACAAAAAGCATGAGTAGAGTCTGATGTTCTCTTCAGTTCTGTGGAGGTAGAGTTGTACTGACTTTGTTTCTTGTGATTCTTGTCTGCCTGGTCAGCAGCAAAGATCCGATGTGTCGTTAGTATATTCTCTAGTCCTGCTCTGATACAGTTAATTTCGTAGAGCACTTTGCACATTTCTAGTTCCTCAACAAAGAAACATGAGGAAAATGTGGAGGTGAAAACAGTGGTGAACATAGAGTGGTAAGGGGCTCTGCCCTTGGTTTTAATGGCTTCATAGGTAAAGTCACATTTGGCTTTGCATACTATGGTATTGGCATTATATATGAATAATATACATAATACAAATAATAGTTGTAAAATTAGGCCAGATAAATGAAAATAGATGCATGATTTTTAATGCAAGTACATTATGCTGATTGCTCCTAAAAGTTATGCTAGAATTCTGCAGATGCAAAATTTGCAATTTTTAGTAGCTGTGTTTAGACTGTCATCTTAGACTCCAGAATACTGCTAAGTGAGCAGGCTGGTGTCACATAATTGTGGTTGGAAACCACTTATAGTAATAGAGTTATATTATATCCATCTCAGATGAAATTAAAATTCAAAGACCAAAAGGAATGATTACTTTATACTTTGAAAAACCCTTACTCTGTAGGAAGGTAATGCTACATTGTGTACTTTTTAAAAGTAAGGATGAAAACAGAACAACTCTGTGGGCATTTTGAGAAGTCTGCTTAGTCTCAGTTTTTTCACCTGTGACAGCAAAGGAGTTGAGTAGATGAATGCTGTAATATGATTTTCTTTATTTAATATCAATTGAGTGTTTACTATGTGCACAACACTGGGCATTTCAAGATGAGTAAAATATTATCCCTGCACTCCAGAAACCTATGGTCTAATGAATGAAACAATAATAAGCAAATAATTAAGGCACAGTATTATACGTTAACTAGAAATATACATAGAATGAACTGATTTTGAAAACCCGAAGCAGGGAGACCAGCGGGAGACTGCCGCGTTAGTCTAGAGTTAGACCTGCATACTGCCTCTTCCTGTTGATTGCTGTCACCTTAATCCGGCATGTAAACAGAAGTGTTCTCTTCCTTTGAAGCATAGTATTCATTATTATACTCAGGCTGGCTTGGATTTTAGATGGCTTTTACCTACCGACAGTGCTACAGTGTCAAGATCTTATAATTAGCTAAACAGGCTATGCTTGATAACAAATTATTGTGAGGTTACACGGAAGCGAGGAGGATCCTGCATCCCCTCTGGGTGAATGTTGTTTGATGACAGAGGAAAACAAGGGAATTGCACCAGAAGGGGAAGGAGGGCCATTGGAGGGATGTTGAGAGTCTGAGTTTTCTCGATGTGTTTTACTGAATGAGGGAGGGGGCAGGTGTTTTTTACTGCAAGATGAAAGGACATGTCCCCTTCCCTCTCATTGAGTGTCTCCGAGCCGTTAGCTCTCTGAGGTGTAGCTTTGTGCTGTCCATACAGATTTTGAGGGGCTATTAATACAGTCATAGTTTCTAGGTAATAGGAATCTTTACAGTTTCAGAGATTATCATCTCACTTTGAGTGAAAAAAACTGTCCCATCAAATTTGTTATACACATTACTTTAAAAAGCTCTCTGTATGTTGAAATATATCATGTGTGAGAAGGAGTGTGTAAGATATTTGTAAGTTTAAGGAATAATAATAAAAGGAACAATTCTCTCCCCACCACTCAGTTTATGCAAAAGAACCTCAGCTGTATCCCAAAGCCCTCTGATTTCCTCCTCCACCCCCATGTGGAAACTCCTGTAATAAGTTATGTGTTTATAATCTTTGCTTTCCTTCATATTTTATCACATATTAATGCATGCCAATTAATATATTATTTATTTTTTCATATCTGGGACTTAATATAAATAGAACCATATTCACATAATAAATAGGGTAGGACAAAGGTAGGTTTATAGCTGTGAGTGCTTGAAACACAATTTATCTTGTATTATTATTTATTAATTATTGCATTACTCATATTTCCCATATGAACAACTGTAAACATACTTTTCCTCCACCCTGTGTATTTCCTAGACTTGCTTTTTTCTCATCCAACTTTACTTTTCTGAGATGTATCAGTGCTCTCAGTGATGACTAAGATTTATTCATTTTCACTGTTATTTCATATTGAAGGAAAATACACAAATAATTTGTTCTTCCTGTACTTTGTGGAAATGTTATTGTTTGCAATTGTTTTCCCCGTTTTGAACATGCTTATTAAGAATATTCTTGTACATTTCTTTTTCTGTACATGCAAACAGATACCAAATATTACTAGGAGTCAGACTACAGGTTTGCAGGTTAATGGGCAGCGCCCCTTTGCTAGATAATGCCGAATGATCCTCCGCATCGGCTGTACCAATTTACACTCCCGTCAGCTGGCGATCCATTGTTATCCATTCACATTCTCATCAAACTTGTAAATTTTTGCCCATTTGGGAGGTGTAATACGATATCTCATTAAGTTTTAATTTTAATTTCCTTGATTATAGATTAGACAATATCTTTTCATATCCTTATGTGGAAACATGTTCATGTCTGTTCCTCTATTTTTTCATTAAATTCTTTTCTTTTTCCTTATTAAATTTTTAGGAGTTACTCAAATGCTTTGAATGTTAAAGTTTTTTTCCTAGATCTATGCGTCATAAATAATCTCTCTAAATTTGTGGCTTTTTGTTATGACACATTTCAAACATATACAAAGGGAGAACGAGGAGCGCCCTGAGCCCTGAGCACCCGTTGCCTGGCTGTAACAGGATCACTGCCTTCACTGCTTGGTTACCTTATTTCATGTCCACCTCCGCCCATAATCCACTCTCCACCCCTCACCGTATAATTTCACTATGGCTTGTCATTTTGTTGGAGGTTCTTTTGATGAATAAAACTTTTCAATTTTAATGTAGTTGAATTTGACAACCTTTGTCCTCTACAAATTGTGTGTTTATGTTTCTTGTTTAAGGAATTCTGTAAACGGAGGTCATGAAGATATTCTTTCGTTTTCTTCTAAATGTTTTAAATCTTTGTTTTTTCATGTTTTAGTACTTAATTCCATTTGAAATGAATTTTTTTGTGTGGTATGAAATATAGAGTTAATACATTTGTTCACTTGTTTTGTTTTTAAATAAAGATAGCTCTTTGTTAGGCACTAGTTATACTAGGTAGGCGCCCCCGCCCTTCCCAGTCAATCTGGAACGCTTTCTCTGGCATCGATCGATGTACAAATGTGTGAGGCTTCATTTCTAGACTCTCTGTTTCTCCTCTGTGCCCACACCATGTTATTTTAATTATTGTAACTTTAGAATGAGTATTAATAAGGTTGGAGCTCCTGACTTGGCCCTCCTTCAGGAATCTTGACTATTCTTGGGCTCTGGCTTTTTTGGTACATTTTAGAAATAGATTATCAAGTTCTATCAAAAACTTTTGGGATTTTGGTTGGCACTGCAATTCACGTGTAGACCAACTTGTGATGAAGTTATGACTTCCAAGTTTTGAGGTTATAATGCATGAATTTGTTACACTTTCTATTTATTTATTTTTGCTCTCTTTATTCTGGTTTTTAAGCAAGTGTCTCCTTTACGAGGACTTTTCCTGTCCTGCAAGTTAAAATTATAACCCTTTTCCTCTCTTCGAACACTTTATTTTACTCCATGGTACTTAACCCCATAGCACATATTGTCTCTCCTTGACATCATGTAAGTAGAGCAGATTTTAATCTGTTTGATTACTTCTTGGGATATTGCCTAATACATAGTAGGTACTCAATAAATTAATTTTTATAATTTTCTCCATAAGGATCTTTTCATCTTTTGATAGGTTTATTTTTTGGTTCAAGGATATGCTGGCAGTTGTTTAACAATAGGTTCTCTGGGGAAGAGGCAAAGGGAAATGATTCGTATAGTTTGCTAATTTCCATGGTGTAAATGCAGCCACCATGGCCGATTTCAAACTACTAAGCACAGAGTTGGGAAGAGGTGTGGAGCATAAAGTGTTCCCGCCAAGCAGAAATAATGAATGTAAATGAACTCAGGGACGTAAGTAATTGTAAAATGTAATAACATAATTAGATATTTAGTTGTAAGTTTATATAATTTAATTTTTAACAATATTTGTATTAACAGTTTGCTTGTGCAATTCCTGACAATTTAACAAGCCTGCACAAGCTGTACCAGCCAGCTGCATGTCACTGTCTCGGCTCTTTATATTTTGTGTGCCTGTTCTAAATATCTTTTTTTTATTTTTAATATTATAATGGCTAACAATTTCTTGTTGGTGTATCAGAATGCAATTAAGTTTTATGTGAGATCCTTATATCTAGTGAGCTGGCTAAAATCTGTTCATAATTTCAGTAACTTTTATGTATACCTTGTAAGAGTTTTTTGTAGATTATCTTATCTATAAATAAAACCAGTTTATTTCTTCATTTTTAAGCCCTATATATGTTACATTTCATTGCTGTGTTATTGCAATAAGATGAGCCCCAGTGCAGTTTTGAATTTTAGTGATAATAGAATGCTTTCTTACGGTGCTTCTGATTTTCAATGAGTGCTGTAAGAGTTTGTTACTTTTTGATATCTTCTTTGTTTGATAAAAGTTTTATTTTATTGTACTTGAACAACAATAAAATTCAAAACTGTTTAATAAAAAAGAATATTCATAGTTAAGAATTTGCTTCTTTTTTTGTGAGTGAATGTTAAATGTTATGAAATAATTATTTTATATGCATTGAGATGATCATGTATATAACTATATAACAAAAATATTCAACTTGCCAGGAATATTTTGTGATATAGCTAATACAGCATAGTGTCAAAATAGAGAAAGCAATGATTAACAGAAGTAAAAGGAGAAATGGAAAAGTAAATGTATAAAAATAAATGTATATGAACTGCATAATTAGCTACTTGATCTACTAGAAGAATACAGAGCACTCCATTTAATAATTTAAGATTCTGTAGTATTCTTAAGTCACATTAAATGTTTATAAAAATTGGCTATTTAATAGGTTAGCTATAAAACAAGTCTCAGAAAGTTTCACAGAATCTATATCAAGCAAGCATATTTTCTGACCACTATTGAGCTTCTTTACTACCTGCCGCTGAGTCATGTCTTCATTTTCACAGTGCACTTCACCAGTTCTTCTTTCAACGATATATAATTTGCCTTTTATCCTAGTCACATATTTCACATTTAATAATTACAGCTTTCAGTTCCTAAAATTCTATTAGTTTTTTTTTAATTTTTTGCAGGGTGGGGAGGAGAATCTGCCAGAGTGTATTAATTTATTTTAAGCTAATTTGTTAATATACCTTAAAAAATTTCTTCAAATATTATTAAATTTAGTTATTATATATTAGATTAAATTCTAACTACAATGTCAATAATCTTTGCTAGATTTTGTTGTTTTCTGCTATTTTGGTATTCTAGTTTCTTATTCCCTCATGTTATTATAATGCACACACTTGAACTCAGAATCTGTGACATTTCATCTAGGAATTCTTTGAGCTTTGCATGTATAGTGCTTTACTGCTGAGAAAATTGTAGTAGAGTTCATTTGTAACTGTAGCCTCAAGCAACCTGGATTACTTGATATTGATATTTTGGCTTCGGTTTTTATTTTTGTTTTTGTTTTTTGACCACACAAATGCTGTAATTTCAGTCCCCAAATCCCTCACCCTCATCTATATTCAAGACAAATAGGTATATTTTCTCTCATTTCTTTCTACAGGGCATATTTTATTTTCTAGTTCATTATTTTGTAGAGGGTATGACTTTTTCAAATTCTTGCTTTGTTCAGGGGTTTCCTAATATTCATGGCCCACACACTTTGCCTCTGATCCCTGGCTTGTGTGACTGTGGACTGTAAAGTCCGAAGTGCTAGGCCTTTTGGGAAAAATCCCAAACTGATCACGCTGTATCATTTATCTCATATATATTAGTGGATATGGTTGACTGATATTTTGTTTAGCGTTTTTGCATTTATGTCCACAGGTGAAAGTGACTTCTAATTTTTCTTTTGCATCAGTTTCTTGTCAGAATTTAGTATGAAGGTTTGCTGACTAAAATAAGTGAGAAAATTTCCCTCTTTATCTATGCTTTGGAAGAGTGTGTATAAAGTTGGCTTTATTTTTTTCCCCTTTCAATGACTGGTATTTCCCAAGGAAGCTATCTGGGCTTGACCTTCTATTCGGGAAATTTTTTAAATTACAGGTTTAATTTCTTCAGTAGTTATACGACTATTGAATTTTTCCCTTGTGTTAGTTTTGTTGTATTATTCTGTAACATGTATTGATTTTATTTACATTTTCAATTATCATACATTTTCTAACACTCTCTTATAGTTTTAATATTTATAAATTTTATGACATCTCTTTCTATTCCTAACATTATTACTTTGTTTTCTCTCTTTTATTCTTGATTGGTCTTTCCAAGGGGGTATCAATTTCATAGTCTTTCCAAAGATGGAAGTTTTGGTTTTGTTGACCCTCTCTAATTTTTTTATTTGTACCTTTATGTACACTTCCTTCTTTTCTACTTTCTTTGCATTTATTTTACTGTTAAATTTATAACTTTTTGAGATGGGTATTTAATTCACTAATATTCAGTTCTTTCTCTATTATATACATTAAAGCCTGTACATATTCCTGTACATTTCTATAAGAGCTTTGAGTCAGGTAAATTTTGCTATATGCTATCACTTCAATTTTTTTTTTTTTGCTATTATGGATCAAAACTGTTCTAATTGCACAAAATACAGGGCAAAAATAGACGTTACAGCTAAAGAAACAGCAAATGTTTCAGGGCATGTTCAACTCCCAGCGAAGCAGTGTGCTCATTAGCTGAGGAAATTTTTACATGGGAGAGTAACACGGATTGGCCAAGATGGTGTGATGTGATTGTCACGCTAGCTGCCCATGGCTGTGATCATATTAACAGTCAGAGCCCAGGAAACATAAGCACACACTTATATAAGGCAGAATATTTCTTTCAGGAAAAAAAATACTTAGAAACAGAGGGTATTACAACAAGTTAGTACTTCATGCGAGAGGCATTTACTGCTGTAATGACGTTTGTCATCGTATTTTGTACAGCTCTCAGCACATTACCGATATTTGCATGGCTGGTATTAGAAATACGATGCAGACCCTACGCCTGCACAGGGTCCATGTGTTGTGGCTGCTGTGACGAACAAATGCACACGGACTACAGAAGTCCTGTGGGAAAAAAGGGATGGCATCGCCACTCTCTAAGTGAGAGAGAGGGCCAGAGAGAGGGCTGACCCCTGCCTGGGCAGGCTTTTATTGCTTTTCTGGGTACATTACATCCAGATGGTCCTGGTTTACTATACACAGTTAGCTGTAGGTGATTACAAAGGAAAGAATGTTGCTAATTACTTCAAAGAGAACGATGTTATAGATCCAGGGGAAAAGTGGTTGAACTGGTTACACTCCATACTTGGGAGGTTTAGCACAGACTTTAGGAAGTTACTTTAGAGATGTGCCGTAAACATTTGTTGTCTCAATCCAGGGTGAGGGAGTTTTAGCAAAAGCAAGTCTCATAGCAGCCTAGGTACAGTGCAGGCCTGATTCCCCATGGGAGAACCTGACCGTGGGCGTGGGTCCTGTGTGCTGAACCTCGCTCCCCACTGGCCTTTCCGAGTGGGGCCTGGGCTACATTCCCACGCCATGCGAAACAGTCCCCTATATAAACAGGTATTAAACAGTGGGTAATTTTACTCTGGTTTTAGTGGTGGTTACAGAATCCCTGGGTTAGTCCTTATCTGTGTGATTGTTTCCCTGAATATGGTAAATTATGTACAAGTGCGAGCACATCAGTTCACATGTATTCCTGCATAAGACAATGACAATTCTCATTACTTTACAAAATCATTCCCCTAAAATTACAAATTATCTATAAAACTACTTTTACCTCAAGACATTCAGAATATACATTGAAGAATTAAGTAAAAATAAACGATTATAGTTTAATAAGTTGTTGAGGTGTTCATAATAGGATAAATATATAAATACTGAATATTTTTTCTTTTTTTATTTATTGTTGTTCAGTTCCAGTTGTCCCTCCCTTTTCCCCATTGCTCACCCCTACTCTGCCCCCCAGTTCCCAGTCAGTCCCTCCCTATTGTCTGTGCACATGATACCTAATATTTTTGATATTTTAAAGGATTTATCAAAACATTATGTTAAAAAATTATATGATATATAATAAAATATTAAAGCTATGGAAAACAAAGAAAAATGAAACAAAATTTATTTTAAATATATCCAAACCATTTAGAAACATAACATCAAATATTTGATCCTTTGTTCCCTTAAAATGCACGGCTGGGTTAATGGTTTTTCAACTGGAAAGAAAGGCCAAAGGCATTAATTTTAGATTTTACCGCCTTGCAAATAACAGCTTTCCCAGAGCAACTAATGCTCAGTGAGTAATGTTTTATTTCATTTGACAAATTTTATAGAAATACTATTGTCAATACTTGGTCAACCAGGGGGATGGGGGGACAAATAAGGCAAAACAATCTGTAATTCACAGTTCTGGTGCGGGATGAAGGGAAGTGAGTGTGTGGTCAGAGGGGAGCGTGGTGAGGCCCTTGGAGAGTGAGGACCCCGGCAGAGGAGCTGAGCTCCTGAGTGGCGGGGAGTCCAGGCCAAGGTGTTTGCTGGGTGGGGCTTTCAAGTGACAGAACTTGGAAGGCAGGTTGGACTTCCGGTGTCAGATGCTCTGGGCCCTGTGTTGTCCGCAGCTCTGTGAGTCTCTGGCGTCTGTCTGCTCTTCGTCCCTGTCTGTGTCTCTGAATGTGTTTCTGTCTCTCCTTTTAAAATCTTGTAACAATCTAACGAGACAAGCATATTTAAGACGTTGTGCTTGTTAGGTACCCGGTCGTCAGGAACTTTCCATCTGATAAGAGAAGCATGCAGGGATCTATTGCTAATATAGTTCTAAGGAGTGATTTCTTACACCACTTTTACCTGTCACCTTTTGTTTCACAATGCATGTCTTATATTCCCTTGAGTTAAAAATTTACATCAGTAAAGAATGAAGATTTAATCTTGCTGACAGCCCTGAGGACATTCAAGGGCAACATTACCCTTGTCCTAGGAAGTTTAGGACTGAGAGTGATGGCATCTATTAAGGATATTTAGATTGCAACTCCTTCCCAATGAAAATTTATTATTTCATTATTCCTGAGGCTTCATTTATTACAATCCTTGGGATTTGAGATAATTGAAGACAACAATAATAATCCCTTCATGTGTTATATACTGTGAAGTCATTCATTTTGAAGGGTTCCCTCGTGGGTTGCAGACTGCGTGGAAACTCCAGGGTGGGGGCCAGATGTGGCGGAGGAAGGGAACGTGGACATGGGCACAGATGCTCTCGATGTCCTGCGGGGCCCTTGCCGTCTCAAAATGTGATCAATGCTGCGAAATATCAGGGGTGTCGCCAACGCTCCCCACGATGCACAGTAGCCATGGCAATGTGGTGCTGGAGGAAGGATATTAATAACGATGATGATGATGATAGATAATATCCACATCTGTTCTAATGAACAGCAGTAGCGAACACTAGGCCACGCGTATAGGCAAGAAGTGTCAGACTGCCTTCCATTTCTCAGGAATAAATGAATAATAAAATACACTTGAAGCCTAGAGGTAGATAATTAAAAATTATTGTAAAACTAGGTTCTGGCAGGACGAATGCTGTGAGAGGAAAAGGGAACGTTCTGTCTTTCTCCACTCAGTCTTTCCCCGCCTGTCGAGTGGTAGATCAGGTAACCGTCAGAGACATCTGTTTTGATTTGCAGGGATCAGGTTGTTTGACAATGCAAATCAGATTATCTTGATAAAGAAGTTAGGACGCACAGCGTGGCATCCTGACAACTGTATGGATGAGCGCACTGGTGAGGGAGGTGGGGCCAGTGTGGAGGCCTTGGTTCCGGAAAGGTCATGTCCCCCATGCGCCCCAGTTCTTCCTGGGGAAGAAATGAACCTGAGTGTATTGCAGCAACTGTGAAAGGGGTCACGTGGGCTTCATCCCCATTTGTTTTGTCAACATATTTTTGAGAACCTAAATTCAATGGGCGAGTCAACAGCAGACTTTAATTTAGGGCACTGCTGTGAAAGAGATCTATCTGGGTACCAGCGCTACCCCTTAGTGGACCGGCAGTATTGGAAAGTTATTTCATTTATCTAAGTTTCAGTTTCCTGACTAAGTGCAAAGGTGGTAATAGAAGCACCTATGGTTCATGGAGTTATCATGCAGTTTAAATGTGTGTAGCACATAATGCAACTCAGAAAATATTAGCAATGCTAGTAAAGTTCTAGGACGATACCTCATTGAACGATTAATTTCCTCCAAGTATTCTGGATATTTTTAGCAACAGTTCTATGGGACCTCATGATTCTTCTGGCATCTTTTAGGCAAAAATAAGTTCATTTGGTTACGTCTCATTATTCCTGAAGCAGCTTCAGTTCAGTGCAGGGTCCCAATCACATGTCCTGATGCGCCGAGTTGAAGCCCTTTCCCCCGGTCTCGGGCTGCTTTGGGGGCGTTGGGACCCAGGTGGTGGTTAGCCTCTCTGTTTCACCACCCTGCGCTCTGACTTCTTTCCCCCCGGTTCCAGGCTGCTTCTGACTCCTCCAGCAAAGGAGGGAAGGCACAGGAAAACCCACTGCAGCTGGCACAGTCAGCCCTGCTGGGGCTCTCCGGGCAGTGTGAGACTTTCGTGATTCTTAGGAGACCCTCCTGCGGTTCTGCTGAGAACCCCTTCCCTGCAGTTCCCTTGATGTGGACAAATAAACCTCTTCTGGTCTTTTATGGTTCTACCCTCATTCCCCAGACACTGGCGACTGATCCAAGGTCTCGCTTGGCCAGAATCTAAGACAACACTTGGCAGCCCTCTCAAGGGTGACCTACAGCTGACCCAAGTGGAAACCATGCCTTTTGGCTCAACACATTCTGTGGTTGTGACCTGTCCCCAGTTCAGGGACCACTCCTGGTAAGGCTGTCAAATTAGGTAGCCAGCCGGAGTCTCTCCCTCTTCTGATTTCTCAGGTGCAGACCAAATACCTCCTGTGTATCAGTTCTAGGAGACACACATGAGTCTCTGATAGCACTTCCTGGGGGCTTAAGGTTCAAGGACATCACTCCCTGCCCCCAAAAGCCCTTCCTCTCAGTCTTCCTGACCTCAGAGGTGGGTGACCAGGTCAGGGTTGCAAAAGGGGTTCTGAACACCTGCTTTGTGAGGTCTCTTTAGTATGTCCTATAAATCATTCAGTTCTGCAACTAACTACCTGAATTAGTTCAGACTCTATGGGATAAGGGTCTCAGTCCCATGTAACTGCTCTCATTCCCCTTGCCCCCACAAGTCTGGGATCCCCATGCTGCCTGCACTTCTGCCCCACTTGGCTATGAATCTGGGGGTTTCCACATGCTCCTTCAGGTGTGAAAATTTATTAGAATGACACAGACCTCAGGAAAGCACCATTTTACAATGACTGTTGTATTATAAAATTACAAATGAACAGTGGATAGAGTTATGCTTAGGGCTGCGCGGTCTGGAAGCATCCTGGGTGCAGAGCGCCCGTGCCCTCTCTGGGCGTGCCGCCCACCAGCACGTCAGTAGGTTTACCAGCCGGAGACTTGTAGGCCTCACGGTTGAGTGTTGCTGTCTAGGTTTTATTATATTGCCATGATCGATGGACTCTTTGGCCATGTGTTTGAACTCCATCTCTACTTCCCTTCCCCTTCCTGGGGGTCGGGGGACTGGGCTACAAGTTCTAACCCTCTGATCATGTGGTTGATTTTGTGGGCAGCTAGCCTCTTCATCCTGGGGCGAACGGGCTGTACCCTCCCATTCCTGGTGAGGCGCTTTTCTAGTGTAAACTCTGATACGATTCAAAGGGGCTTGTATGACTGACAAAAGCCACTCCTCTCACTTGGGAAATTCCAAGGGTTTTCTGCAGTTCTGCTTGAAACCCGGGCCAAAGACCAGATATATTTTGTCTCATACCTTATCATACCTTCGGAGAAGGTAGGACGTACTGTCCAAGGATCACAGCTAAGAAGTGGGATGGGAAGACTCCCAGATAACATCCTGTGACACAGTGAAAGTGCAGCAGAACTATTCTGACATAAATATTTGTTTATATAGGACAAGTAGGGCCTCTAAGTTCGGGTGGGATGATAAAAGGTATGTAATTATAAGTTCAAGGAAACGATGCAGATCAAAGATCTTGCTGAAAAATTGCATCCCTGATAACTAGTGACATATTTTTAATGTCTCCTGTAAACACCATGAAGCTTTTGCCTTTGGGGAACCCATTTGAATGGAGATGCCCTGGGCACCAAAACCTTAAGAGCGATAGCATATGTTGAGAAAGATATTTTCCTATTTTGAAAGGTTCATACATAGGAAGAATCTACATGCCTATAAATCTTAATCAAGGATTGGAAAGGAATAATTTATCTAGTAATTTGTAAATTTTCAAACATATCTCCGGGAACAAAAAGACTTTAAATTTGAAAAACACCTTGGGGTCAAATTGACACTTCTCAAAGGCTACCTTTTTCTATAATTTGGAGATCGATTTTCTTGCAAATCTCCCCAGATATACGAACAATCAGGTTTGAAATGCAGCTGAGCTGTGTCACAGTGCTGGTTATAATAATTGTGAAAGCTTCATGGAGAAGCTATCTTAAAAAACATATGGCATATTTCAAAAATATGTATATAAATAAATTTGAAAACTTTGGAAATCTTTGCAAAATATAGTTTAAATATCAGAAGTACCTTGTTATCACTTGAGCACAATTTTCCTTTCGTCTTAGGAGCTAGGGTGTATGATGCTGACATTTTTCTTACAGATGGTGGGACTGTTGAAGGAGACTCACTCTGTTCTTCCCCCCAAAAGTGCAAGCTGTAAATACCAGCATGCTGTGCAGGCTGGCCGTGGCTGTAAGCTGCTAGCCCCACTCAGACCTTTGTTGGAAAGTTCCATGTTTATTACTCTATTTATTTATAATAAGTAGACACTTGGATGACTCAAATTCAAACTGATAACGTAGAAAGCAGTGTAGAATGAGGAAAGTATAAGTCTGTGATGCAAATTCTATTTTAAAAAGTCCTGTATAGTTAGCAGGAAACTTATTCTGTTAAAGCTGAGTAGAGACAGAACATTTAGATTTGACAAAACTTTGTATTAGATAACAGTTTTGTATATTATTTCTGCCGATTATTCATATTTAGGATTTTTTTGTGGCCATCAATGCACACTCTGGTGAAGTGTAAGCATTCGGCTTTGGGCGCGCTCCGCCCGCCTGTAACGCCGCTGCTCTTTGTGTGTATCCCCTGCCACACTCCTAGAATCGCTCTGATTACAGTAAAAACAGCATCGAGTCAGTACAGAGAGTTAAAAAGATATGGGCACGCAAAATCAAGCTTAGGAGGAGATATTAGCAAACAATAGCCTGTGCTCTGAAGCCAGGACCCTCGAGTTCACACCTGGGCACATCCGCTTCCTGGCTGTGTCACCTCAGGCAGGTGCGCTCCCCTCCCTGTGCCTTACTTTTCCTCATTTGTAAAGCGGTAACACTAATCATAGCAACTTTCTTAGAGAATTACTATGAAGGTTAAATTAGTTACACTTGGAAAGTTCTTAGAACAGAGTCTGAAACACACTGAGTGTGATATAAATGCACTTTATTATTTTTTATTTTTTTCAAATATTTTGTCCCATTGCCTTTTCATTTTCTTTTTCTTTTTAAGATTTTATTTATTTATTTTTAGAGAGAGGGGAAGGGAGGGAGAAAGAGAGGGAGAGAAACAGCAATGTATGGTTGCCTCTCACATGGCCCTCACTGGGGACCTGGCCCGCAACCCAGGCATGTGCCCTGACTGGGAATCGAACCGGGACCCTTTGGTTCCCAGCCCGCGCTCAATCCACTGAGCTACACCAGCCAGGGCTAAATGCACTTTAAATAAGATGCGCACACCGCCTCTTGAAGCAGCAGTTTCATTCTGCTGGACCTCTTGTTCCTGTCCTTTCACTTAACGCGTTGTAATTATTTCCCCTGTCTTTAATATACTATGCAAGTTAATGATTAAAAGCCTAGAGCAATTTTATTGTATGCTTATAGCAAAAATATATCAATTTATTAGCTTGTTTCCAGCTTTCAGTTTTTTAAAACAAAGTCACAACATGACCTTTATATTGAAATTCATAACAGTCATGATTTTAGGATAAATGGTGTAAAGTGGAGTTATGTGCCGATGTACATGTTCGTAAGCATTTTTGCTTCTCATGAGCCCCAGTAGCTTGCTTCCTAGGGTCCCCGAATGGGGAGTTGCCGCCCTTTGTCCTGCCTCTCTTCTCAAACTGCTTGTTTGTACCATGTTGAGAAAGGTGTTTCGAACAAAAGCTTTCCATTGGTTGGATTAACATTACAGTTTGTATTTCAGTCTCTTTTCTAGTGATTGTTTGTCTTACACTTGCTGGAACAGAGAGTGGGAAGGAGTTTTGTGATGTTAATAGCAGCTGTGGGTGTTAGAATACAGCTGTGAAAAAGTGTGTGGCAGCTTTAGCAGATGGCAGGGGCTTGACCTTGACTTTCTCCATTGTATTTTAACACACGTTATGCTTAAAGAACATCTGTGGAAAAATGGGTGACATAGGAGGAAAAATGCATAATGGGTTTTCCAATCAGCCTGCTAAGAAGAACTAACATTATGTGCCATGCTCTGTGCTAAGTGGTGTGCATGTATTTTTAATGTATGTATATATGTGCATGCACATGTATATAATGTTTATGTGACATAATAACTTTATAGGAGAGGCTGTATTATTATCCTGAATTTACAGATGAAGAAACTGAGGCACAGAGAGAGGTTTTATAATTTGCTTATTTTTACAATTGTAAGTGGTGGATCCTTGAACTAACCCAGGCATCTGGCTTTAGAGTCTCTGCTCAGTGTGTATTGTCTTTCTAAATTCCTTGATCCAGGAATCAAAGACAAGAAGGGAGCCACATATTTTGGGCTTGGAGGAAATTTCCTCAGGACATGAAGGTTTAACAGGTAACCCACAATGTCATTTCAAGGATTGACAGCTAGCGGCCTCATTTAGGTCATCGGAAGTGGGAAGGAGGGCTCTGGTTCCATGCACAGATGGCATAGGCTGTTATGCAGAGCAGACGTGAGCAGGAGCCCATGTTGGGGGGAGAAATGGAAGCTAAATCTCTGGTCAAATCAAAGCCGATGGTTGTGGGTTATCCCTGACTCTCTGGGAAAAAGCCAGAGTGCTCAGCCCTACTTGTGCCTACGATTTTGTGAAGGAAATTACTTTGAATGATGGCTATCTTCCATTTATGTATCTTAAAAGTTATATTTTGCATTGCAGAGTTTAATCTAAGATGATGCTGTGTTTTGAGAACTCTAGCTTGCAGTAGAAAAGTAAGCTGTGCAGCTAAGGTTTTACTTTGGTGTCTTCTGAATTCATTATTTATGCAACAAAAATTGCTTAGTCACTTACTATGTGCCAATTATGATCCTGCTAAATTCTGAAGATTCATGCTTAACTAAGACGGGTACATGCCCTGCTCTTGGGAACTTCCATGTGGAGGCTGACAGTCCACAAATACACAGGATGATGACAGATGAGGAATGAGTGCTGTGAGGACATCACGGGAGATGTCGAAACTTTGAGTAAATACGACACATCCCTGAAAGAGAGGGAAAGGTTTTCCCCATCAGCACATAGTGGCAGATAATGCTACAGGGGCCTGGAGAAAATTGTCCTAAAAAGTCACTGCTATGATTAAGTGTTTTGGCTAAAAATATAGAAAGCATACGGCCAACTGACAGGTTAGAAAACTGATCTAAAAAATATGCCAATTGCAATTTAAATTTTTGGGGGTAACCTGAACAACACTGTGCAGAGTAACTTGAGATCCAGATTTTGGCCCTAATTCTATTTCTGATGAACTACATGATGGTGGGGAAAACTGTTTACTTCTGTGTTCCTCGGTTTACTTATCTAGAAATGCAAAATGTATGTCAGGATAAAATTGGATAACAAAGCTTGCATGAAGCTGATTTGTTTGCATTAAATGGTGTCTATGTTTTAGGCAATGGTGACTGGATCTGGTCTCCCTAATGCCTCTACAGGCTTCAATTCACAATGTCAGGATTTCACCAGCTTCTTTCAATTCTGTTTAACCGAGGTTATTCTATGCAACAGTAAGTCATTGTTGAAACATTTCTTTCATTCCTGTTATGTTGATGAGAAGCTGTTTGGGAGCAGCTGTGTTTCATTATTTATTATTATTCAGTATTAAATTTGGAGAAAACCAACAACATGGAGATGTAGGAAAGAGATGCTGTTTTCTGGGACAATCATCATACTTGTTTTGACATCAGATACAGGGCGATTTAACTTACTCAAAATAATATATTTGCTAAGAATCTCAGCAGCCGCTGGTCACAAATGAAAGCTCATTTATACAACAAGAGATAGTCAAAACAGTGTGACAAAAGCTGAAACCTTTATTTTCTGTCTGAATGTGTTGTTCTATAGTCACAGTCGAGGACTTTTTCTCCAGGTGTTACCTAGGAAGGCACTGGAAGGTGATATTACCTGGATCAGTTTTTCTGTGCACTGAATACCAGTGTAATTGTTTCTTCAGGTTTCTGTATTTTTCTGCAGTATCCATTTAAAAGACAAATACCATAGTATCTCATTTATATGTTGCATCTAATGAACAAAATAAACTGACCAACAAAATAGAAATAGAGTCATGGACACATGGAACAGACTGACAGCTTTTAGGGGGGTGGGGGGAAAAGGGGGACAGGATGAAAGAAGGTGAAGGGATTAGCCAAAGAACATACACGCGTGACTCATAGACACAGACAACACTGTGGTGACGCCCGGAGGGACGTGGGGGGTGAGGGCTGGGTGGAGGCAGAGCGGCAGGGCAGGAGAATGAGACATCTGTACATGTCAACAATACAACGGTACAAAATAAAATAAAAATGAACCAAACACTACATCTGATTTTCAGGATGCTTCTTCCTTAACATTGTTTCAAACCGTTAACAAAATCTCATACTGAAAGAATAAAAATTGTCATGGTAATTAAAAAAAAATAGTTCCATAGATACATTCATTCTGAAAGCGTTTCTTCTTTGGGAGGAAAGTGGTTTCTTTAATGTGCATATAATTACTGCGGTTAACCGCACTGAGGGTGTGAAGCAAGTGCCATCGAAGCTCCGCAGACTGATGTGGATTCTGCCGTTCAACCTTCTCTTCAGCTTTTTTTGCTTACTGTATTGCCAAAGTGTTTTGGAAGCTCACCCCTGTAACTTTGCAGATCAGAGAAATCAGCTGTATGAATCAAAGAGGGAAAGAATATATTTTAGTTTATTTAAAGCATGTACAATTTAGAAATGAATATTAATAATGGGTAAGTTTATAAGAAAATGGCTTATTGACACCCACGTTCTTGTTGCCTTATGAAAAATCTCTTTAAGGTACAGAGAAAATGTGTAAATAAATAACTATGAAAGAAGTATATATCCCCCTCCATTTGTGTTTTGCAGTCCCGTTATTATAAGTGAGAAGCTCAGCTTTAACCACTGGATTGCAGTGGTTAAACAATGCATGGTAACCTTACTTTTTCTTTTTGGGGAGGTCCTTATTTTTAAAAAATGTGTAAGTGGGTTATGGCATCCATTTTGTGAGTCATTTACGAAAGTTTGCACCATTACCTCTCGTCACCCTGAAGAGATATGGCATAATTTTCATTTTGTCTGCGAGCGCTGTGTGACAGGCACATGCCTGTCTGGTGCATGCAGCCGTGCGCTCTGAGGGAGCGCAGGTCCCGCGTGAGAGCTCGCCGTGTGCTCATTAAAATCGCAGCAGCCGAGAAGGCAGAGTAGATTGCCACCAAGCATTTGACTATGACATTTATATGTATTTCCTCCTGACATGCCCACGGGCATGTCACTATAAATTGTCCGTGAAGATTGCAGTTACAGCTTTATGGACCAAAGTTGGAGACCCAGCCTCTCGCGTGGCTAAATAGTGAAGAATGTAGTGAAATAGCTCACACGTAGCTGTATAGTTCTGTTATGACACATTCTAGGCAAAGATCACCCCAAGTATTTGGGAATTGGAGACAACAAATGAGATAGTATCAGCCAGTGATTTCCAAAGATGACCAATATAAAGGCTCCCCGCCCTGGCACCATTGTGCAGGCACTGACAGTATCTACCTCTCAGGAACATTGTGAGGATCAGCGAAGGCCCCTAGCCCAGTGCCGGGATATGTGAGGGGCTTGATAGACACAAGTCTGTCCAGAAGGTACCCAGCTATGTAATATGGTAAATAGAGACGTTTATTGAAGAAGATACAAGAAACATCGTACATAGGACACCTCAGTCCCCTTCAAAGTAGACTGCCAATCACCAGTTGCCCATAGCTGTGGCCTTCTGAATCATCTGAATAGCTTCTGAGGAGGAATGTTCAAGCTTAATGCAAAGTTTGATGCAGATTCATTGCTCTACTCTCAGTCATTTTGAATGTGACGCCACACAGTGCACATGGTCACTCAGTGAGGTCTGCCAGCCCCACTGACGAGTACAGTGAAGTCATCATTGTTCACACATGCTCATTCCAGTCCACTCTCCGTGGCTGCCAGATTACATCAATGTTGTGCAAACGGTTCTCATTATATTAACAATGGCTGGACTTTTTCCAGACAGACCTCATATTTAAACTTTCCTTCTCTCATAGCATTGCCCCTCTTTTCCTTTTACCACACAACAGATGGATATCAGCCATAACCACTACAAACATTCAGAGGGCAAGTTTGGAGCAACTGAGGAAGAAATCAGGGGGGAGGTGGGACTTGATCTAGTCTGAAGAAACTTGCACTGTAAATTAAAGGTAGAGGAGATGTGGAGAGTATCCAAGAGGACCTGCAAGAGCAAGGCCTGAGCAGCAGTGTTCATTTGCCTGGTGCTTCCAAGGTCCCATGGAGGAACGGCTGAGGTTGGAGGCTGGTTGTAGCAGGTTTCGACATGGTATGCCCCAAAGACTGTGCACTTCGTCTTCTAGGCATGGGGGAAGTTGGTGAGTGATTTTACTTGCTAGAATAATAGCAGCATTTATAGAGAAAAGTATGTCTAGAGGGGAGCAGGTTTCAGACATAAGATGATTTATTTTTAGACAAATGGAGATTTTAAGAGAAGAGGGAGGCACAGAAGCATAGAAGGAAGGTTACGGCTGTATATATCAAAGGTATAGTGTCGGTGAGTTTTCAGAACGAGAGACAGAGATGGAGAGAGGAGGGGGAAGCCAGTAAAAGGCAGAGTAAGAGAACGGTCACTGAGGAAATAGGAGAGAATAACAGGGAAGACTGTCACATTTGGTAGGGGAGGATTGACTCTTAATTCATCTCCTGCTAGATTCCGTTACTCTATGGTGCTTAGCAGGCTTTAACTCACTTTATTTTCCTAACAACCTAATACTTTACTATTGCCAAATTCCAGAACAGAAAAGAAAGCGTTGGTTATTAAATTAGGCTGTATAATTTTTAAGTGGCAAAATTGGATTTGAACCAAGGATTATTTGACTTTAAGCTCTGTTTTTATGATTACATCCCCAAGGCAAGACTTCAAAGAGGAAGGTTAAAAATGGTTCTGAGAAGATACATGAAAGAAGATTAGACAAATCTATTGTCTTTGGTAGTTAGAGACTTGGTGAAGTTTGAGAAAGTAGTTCAATTGAAAGCTGAAAGGACTCATTGCAGGGAATGAAGGAGGAGTCCAGGGTTAGAAGTCGGTGGCAGGGGGCGTGTATTTCTTGGAGAAACTGGGCAGCGCCAAAGAGAAATGTGAGGGAAGACCTTTAGTGTCTGGGGCCAGAGGAGGTTTTGGGGTATCTTTGCAGCTTGGGAAGAACGTTTGTGGGAAGAACGTTAAGAGGCAGCTGCTGGAGCTTGGCCGGGCTGTGTTTTATGTTGGAGCGAAAATACGAACTCTGCGAGGCACAGAGCGGGAGAGGGAAAGGGCTGGTCGGGCACTTCCCAGCGAGGGGGTTGCAGGGCGAGATGCCGTGGCTGAGGGTCAAAGGAGACTGGGGAAGAGATGTGTGTCATGGAGATATTTCGAGTGAAAAAAATCTCTGCTTTGTGCGACGTGACACCACCTGTTATCTCACCACATCCCTGGTGTACTCGGTATGATTAGTTTTTTTTCTTGCAAGATTTACGTTATTGTTGGTGAAGTTCTGAAATGGCCCCCAACAGGGAAGATGGACATATTCAAGGACATTGAATTTGTCATAACTGTTTTATATTGCTTTATGGTTAGGGTGGTCGAGTGGGTAAACTTACGGGGTAGAGGAGGAAAGCAGGAGAGGGCGAGACTGAAAGTGCAGAAATGAGATTGGATGGACTCACAAAAATACATTATGTAGGAATACGAAGAGTGAGTCATCTTTTCCTCAGAAGCCGAGGAAAGGGGAGACGTTGGGAGACACAGAGCGATAACGTGAAGTGGAGCGGGGCCGTGCCTAGGAGGGCGTGCGCCAGGCACTCGAGATGAGAGGCCACGCCGGGAAGAGCGCCGGCACATTCCATCAGCCGGGACGGGCCGTTTTCTGGGGTGAGGACACCGGGTGGAGCGGAGGGCCTGAGGAAGGCAAACGCCTGGCCCTCGGATGACACGAATGAAGGAAAGCGTTACCGTGCAGCACAGGTAGTTTTGAATGTCGTTGCATTCGTTTAGACATTTGTCTGGCAATGCTGCCGTTTGGAGTGGAACTGATAAATCTGGAAATATGGTTAGGTAGGAAGGACTGCATGCTATGCCTGAAATGATGTCAGGAGGTTGTTGCCGATTTTGAAAGAAGTGGTTAGGTATATGCCAGGTTTCTTAAAAAAGAAACTCTCACTAACTAAATTTATATGTCTTAGGGCATCTAATTAAAGTATGTGTATAGGTATCAAAATCCTTGTTTTGATTTAATTTCTCTCTTTTTTTTTGCCTTGCAAACTCTTCCCATTGGTGGAATTATTTAAATGTGATTAGTTCCCCATTAAGTACTTCAGTATTTTGCTTATGATGGGCTGTATTATGTACATTTCATGGCATTTCTCTACCCTTTGTTCCTTGTAAGAGGAACTTCTATGTTTACAGTCTGAAGGGACAGACCAGAGCCCAGGGCTTTAACCACGTGGGCCTAGTTGGCCCTGGACCACAGCTGATTGGAACATGGGAGTCCCTGACCCAGGACAGCTAAGTTGGTGGCTCATGATCCATGGCCTGGGAGGAAAAGATGAGTTAAATGGATACAGTTCTCCCTCTAGGGAGTCTTATTTGATAAATGCTAAGCCAAGAAACTGGAAGTGGTTGCTGGAATGGAAAGGATGACCTGAAGTCTCCCTGTGGCCATAACGGTAGAAAAGTCATGATTTTGGGTCCAGTTTCTAAAAGGACCTGAAGATGTAATCATAAAAATATCGTTTGAACCATTTGTCCTGAGAGACAATGAACTGTGCAGCTCGCGGATAAAATGATGCAGGGCACCGGCGGCAGGGGTAGCACGCTGTATTCTCACTTGAACAGTCGGAACATTCAGCTGAAACTGGAAACAGCACATCCCTCCTCTTGCAGAAAGTGACTGCTCGGAGAACTTGTAAAGAGACCCTGAGTGTGAAAATCCTGTCTCCAAGAATCTTTTATCATCTTTGTAAAATATTTGGGATGTATATTAGTATTCCTTCAATATAAGTTACTTCTGTTTTGAAGCCAGCAGAAATATTTAGGAGTATGAAACAAGACTGTGAAGCCATTAAATCCCTGATTGACAGTTGGTATTCTCTGCATAACCTTGAATATTTTATTAGCAACGCCAGTTTGCTTTTCGAAATACAGTCTGACTGCTCAAAGGAACTTCCGATATACTTGCCAGTTGAAAAAGTTTGTGGGTGGTTAAATATTTAGGATAGAAGTTTGTCAAGCCTGGTTTTGTGTCTTTGCTCCACACATTGTTCTTACTCTATTTCATCCTTAGAAGATGTCATCAGCCAATCAACGTCGTATGCAATTCCCGATGTTGTAAAGGAAGCACGACTCCGAGGAAGAAGAGTGGCTAAAGGGTTGCCAGGGGCAACCAAAATGGAGGCTGTAAATTAATGAGCTTGCCTTTTACATATGGCTTTAATCAGATGGAAGGAGGGAAATTTTTAATTCTTAGAGGAAACGCTCTTCTCGTTTTAGTGAGATTCTAAACATGTTTGTATGCCAAGGTGCATTTTTGGGCCTCTTGGAAGTATCCTCAAAGGGATTACTGAGAAGGAATTCTGGAGAGAGAACTATGTCTTGATGGATCAAAAAAGAAAACCACAGACAATGAGATGATGCTCTAGAAAGAGAGATGATGACAAACTTCTGGAGTCAAACCAAAAATTAGGTAGGCTGTGGAGGAGTAGGTTTCTCTTTAAAGCCACCAGAATTTTTGCAAGCGATCAGTCGGTGTTATTTCTATTTTGTTTTCAAAGAGCTTAAAGAGTGTCTGCTTAAATATTGATGTTTATTTTTAGTTAATTTACACTTTAGCTGTTTGCATAATATGTATGTTTTTAATTGAAAAAGGGTTTGGAAGGTCATGGTAATTTATTATTTCAATGAAGTTCAGGGCTTGCAATGTATACCAAAAACAAATCCATGATTCTGCCACTAACTGGTGCTAAAGTTATTTAAATTGCAGGGGTATTTTATCAAGTGGCTCTTTGAAGGAGGAGTGTGCGTGTTCTGTCCCTGTGCTGGTGAATACTTCTATAAAATATTTGCAGTTTCCTTAGTGTAGTGACTTGGGTGATAAATTCTTGTACAATCAATCCACTTTTTTTAAAACAGTATTTCTCTGCTGAGTGGTATGATTACAATGTGATATGAGAAACTACTATTTCTTTCTTTGGTTTTAAGCAGAAGATTATGGTTAATTTAGTGCTCAATTACAATAGTTCTTTTAGTTTAGTTTTAGTAATACGACCTGAAAAGATAAAGTTAATATGTAAGAATAATAGTAAACTCTAAACTCCTTGAAGAGGTTTCAGTTATATTCAGCACTATCCTCAGTGCCAAGAATAGCTCCCAGAACATTTAGATTTCTGTCAGTATTTCTTGAAAAATCGGGTCATTCATAGATAAATGTATATATATGTGATTATAAGGTTATATATTTTTATTTGTAAAAAATGAATCCCTACCAATATACAAATTTGATTTGGTAAAAATTCATGTAAAACAGTCAGAGTAGCCTTGGATGGTGTGGCTCAGTGGATTGAGCACTGGCCTGAGAACCAAAGGGTTGCTGGTTTGATTCCCAGTCAGGGCACATGCCTGGGTTGTGGGCTTGGTCCTTAGTAGGGGACATGTGAGAGGCAACCACACATTGATGTTTCTCTCTCTCTTTTCCTCCCTCCCTACCCTTCTCTAAATAAATAAATACATAATTAATAGATAAATAAAATCTTTAAAAAAACCAATTAGAATAGAGGGCTTTATAAAAATCGCTGAGCTGAAATTGTCCTCATAGGCAAGGAAGGTAGAAGGAGCGCATGTGGTGAGCCACAAAAATCAAATAAAGAAGAGATCCCACTTGTGTGCAGACAAACACGTACAGCTGGAGCTCAGCAAAGTGGGGCAGGATTTACATTAATATCACCCTTGGGATGTGGCCACACCCTCCATGTTAATAATAGTGTTATATGTAGAACATTATATGCAAATGAGGTAAATGCTAAAGAGATTTTGAGATCCAATTAGAACCTTTGAGAAAGATCAGGCAAGGAGGAGTCTGGCAAGAGTTCCAGGGATAACTAAATGAGATCATGGCAGCTGGCCATAGCTATAGAAGTGAACGAGTTTTCTAGAACTGTTTGCAGAGTAGTTGAGTTTCCTGCTGACTTGGTGACTTAGAGTAGACAGGCTAAATGTTTTGAGTTACTTGTGGTACCTGTTCTGTCATGAAGCTCTGGCTTAATCGGAGGAAAACTCAGGCCTTGCAGAATGTGGACATTGTTTATTTCATGTAGGCACATTTGTAAATTGTCACGGATGTGCAGTGGTGATGGCAGCTGGTGGTCACAGTTGATTATTTATCGTGACCCCTAACCAGGAGTCTGAGCCCACCCAAAGGGCTTCAGGAAAGTAGGAAGGGGAATCATCATTGAAGTCTTTACTCTTTATGACTTACTTACTTTCTTTCTTTTTTTTTTTTTTTAATGGAAGCAGCAACATTGGCTCTCCATTCCCACATGGTAGCACTTGACTGGAGCTGAGCTTTGACTGCCCTCTCTAAAGATTTTATTTATTTAGTTTTAGAGAGAGGGGGGAGGGAGAGAGGGGAGAAGGAGACAGAAAGAAAGGGCGAGAAACATCCATGTGTGAGAGAAACATCAATTGGTTGCCTCTTGCACACCCCCAGCAACCCAGACATGTGCCCTGAGTGGGAATTGAGCCGGTGCCTTTCAGTTCGCAGGCGGGTGCTCAGCCCACTGAGCCCCACTATGGGGCAATGCCTTTCAATTATGTGTATTTAGATAATGGTTTACTCTGCATGGGGCCTGTTTTATTAAGTTCCTCAAATTCCTTTTGGAAGTTGTCTGGCATAAATACATTTTTTAAAAAAAGGTTGTTGATCTCTTTATAGTTCAGAAAAATATAAACCCTCAAGAATTATATCAGTTTTTTAAGTGAAACTTACGTTTTGCAGGAAATATAAGGAGTTGATATTAATTTTAAAAGATCCAGATAAGTGAAGCAGCGCTGGGCAGGAGTTTGTGCAGTTTGTTGTCAGGCGAAAGAAAGGCCTCACAGAAAGGTAACATTTCAGCAAAGACCTGGCAGAGGAGAAGGGACGGCCCTGGCCGATGCCCAAGGGAGGAATATTCCAGGCTGAAGAGACTAAAGACTAAAAAGGCTTGAGCAGAAGTAGGCGTGGTGTGTGAGTTAAGACTGACGAGCAGACCCAGTCAGGGGCAGATGGCAGGAGGGGAGGTCGGGAAGCCCACAGGGGGGCAGACTGTGGAGGGCTGTTTTGGGCCTTGGGAAGACTGCCTGTATCCTGACTGAGGTAGGGGGTCTTTGGGGTGTTTGAAGCAAAAAAGTGATGTGATCTGATTTAAGTTTTAAAAAGGATTTTTATGGCTTCCATTATTGTTACAGTTAGAAATACATTTGGTTGCAAATAATGCTAACTAATGGTGGTTTAAACATATAATAAGAGTTTTTAAAAAATTTTTGGTTTTGATGCAAGAGATTTCTGGGATTTGTTCAACATGTCCATGATGCCTTCATAGACCCAATCTCTTCTTATCTTTCTTTTCCACCATCCTCCACATCTTGGCTTTCCTCCCTGTGCTCTTTGCTTCACGGTTAAAGCATGGCTGCTGCAGCTCCATACATCATATCCTTGTTCAAGGCAGAAAGAAGGAAGGAAAGGGAACACTAGCCATTTCTACTTGGAAAGCTTTACCTCTGCGCAGTAGGCTATCTGGATCTGTAAGAAGGATGAGAGTTAAAAGACTTGCTTTCTTAGTGCTATAGGAGAGGACAAAGAGTTGGGGAAGGATGCCAGGTCAGTCATCTTATACTATCTGAGAGTCAGGATCTATTTTGTCAGTTTACCAGCCTCTTTCATGTACATTTTTTTCATCTGAGTTCTATAATGATCCTCTGGAGGAAAGCAAGAAAGGGATGGTAAGCTCTGTGTTATTTTTATTTTACTTTGTTTGTTTCTACAAACCTTCTTTTAATAGGTGTTAATTATCACATGGAAGGACTCAGAAGTGCTGTGCAAAGATAACAGTCAGGAATATCGAGACCACACTGGGCCCTCTTCCGTGGTACTTGTTTGCTTTCCCTGTAACAAGCTCAGTAGTTGCAAAGCAGGTAAGCTGCCAGCACCGTAGAAACCCTGGCAACGCCTCCTCTCTTCACGTGGACAGAGTTGTCGTAGTGCCTGTCGTTACCTCTTTGAAACGCTCCAACAGTGCCTTTAGGGGTGGAATTCTGCATCAGTATCCAGCTTGGCAGCTCCCCCACTTTGACATCCATGAGTTTCTTCTCCTTCAGTGGCGTGACCGCTGCCATCTTGGAGTCCTGGGTGTCTGCCTGCTCCTGTGAGCTCCATTTTAGAGATAAGAAAGTCAGGGCCCAGAGGGGACGTGATACCTCTCAGATATTTTGATGACAGGGCGGAGGCGGGGACAGATACCACTGGCTCTCATTCATTATTGCTGACACCTGACTTTAGAATCATGGGAGAAGCCTGGGTTCTCTCCCCGGCAGATGCATGGCCGTTTCCTTCCCGCCACCTCCAGTAAATGAGAGGCTACTGGAAGGCTCTTGCTCTCTCCGAGAGCTTGGATACTGCAATTACCCGTGGCGTTTTTTCTGCCTACACAAGATTTGAGCTCCTCCGGCGATGCAGAAAGCCAAGGAGTAAGGAAAAGCATTATTCTGGGGAGAGAAGAGGCAGAGTCTTTCTTCTGACCTGTGACATAGTGGAAGAGTTCCTGAAAATTCTTCATGTTTCTGCCAGAAACATTTAAAATGCACCAGAAGAGTTTTCTCTGTAAAGAAAATATATGTTCATTAATTTTGTGAATTGCCTCATTATTTTAAGGGATAACAATTGCCCTTTGTCTTTTGACTCCACCTGTGGTTTTGTACATAAGACGTGCTTGAAGCTGGGTTTCCCAGTAGCAGTGAGCAGAACAGCGGCGCTCCCTGCCAGATGGGCATTTTTTCTCTTGTCTCAGAGCACACAGCTCTGGGAGGCTCGGGGATCCATCTTCTGTCCAGGTGTGCATTCACCCTTCCCTCTCACAAGACTGATGTTGTTTCATCCGAGAGACCTTGGGATGGAAATAATTAATGACCCAGGCCCTGACTTGGCTGTGAAAGAACACAGTGAGTCCCTAAGTTTAGGTGTAAGGAATAAAGATGTAAAGAATTGTGACAAATGGGAATTTTAACTTATTTACATTTCTGGGAATGTAAACTACATTTAGCGTGTGAGATATTGTTATTCTTATTATTATTTCTGTTTTATAGATAAAGAAATGGAAATTTAGAGATAATTAAAAATAAAGGTACAAGCATAAGCAACCAAAAATTGGGATTTGGATCCAAGCATGTTCTGCTTATCCAGATGCTAACATCTTTCCGTATTGTCCTGGGCACTCTAGAAAGACTGTAAGGAAAAATTAGGAAAGGTGATAAATTCTAGGGAGTCTCAGGGACTGAATTCTGAAATAGGTAATAACAGAGGTATCCTATTAGTGGAGTTTATTATGGCCTGCTTCAAGGTTTCTGTGTTTGGTGCCTAATTTTCTGGGTGCTTAAAAATCCTTTAAGGAATCTCTTTTAAAATGTAAATTCCTGCCCTGGCCAGGTGGCTCGGTTGGAGCATCGTCCATACACCAAAAGGTTGTTTCTCTTGTTCTCTTCTCTCTCTCTCAATCTCTCTTTCTCTCTCAATATCCCTCTCTCTCCCCCTTTCTCTCTCTCTAAAAATCAATGAACATAACCTCAGGTGAGATGAAAAAATTTTCTTTCTGAAGATTAAAAAATGATTTAAAATAAGAGAATAAAATTTAAATCTCTGGGTTCCAACCCAGAGTCACTGGTTACGTAGGGGTGAGGCAGAGCCTGGAGATCCAACATTGCAATGAGTATTCAGACAACTTTTATGCAGGCTTTGTGCAAACAACATTTCGAGAACTATTGGTCAAAGTGGAAATTCAGTGGCCAGAACCTCTCCAGGCACTCAGGAGGCTTCTGGCCTCCGGTCCAGGAGCTGGGAGCGAACAGATTGACGCACTCACTGTTCGCGAATGAAGGTAAACATCTTTTCTTCAATGGAGACTTTCCCCGATTGTTCCAATTTGGCATTGAGAACTCTGAGGAAGTATAAAAGCAGAGCAGCCCCTTTTCTACGTAAGAATACAGATATAAAATAAAATACAAAAATGGCAACGTCCAACATGCTTTATTTGCTTTTCCTCCTCACCTGGCTCTGTGATTTTTTTCTGTGCCTCACACAGCAGACGCACTAGAAGGGAGTCTCAGAGGATGCTAAAAATACTGCTCTTGTCACAGCAGACTTTATGTCCGCACCTCTTTCTTTCTTTCTGAATCCGTAGTACAAAAGGTGTCCTTTGTCTTCTGCCTCTTTCTGACAAGAATCAGGTTTCTAGGTTGTAAGCTATATGTCTATTTACCTTTTGGTCAAAACTGTTAGGATTTACTCTGCTAACAATTTTTCCGTATACAATCCATCACTGTTAGCTGTAGTTGTGTTGTACCTTACACCCCTAGTACTGCTTTAACATTATACCTGGAAGTTTGTACGTTTTGGCCACCTGGTCGCCTTTCTCCAGCTCCGCCGCCCCTCACCCTTCACCTCCGGAAACCGCAAGTCTGGTCTCCTGATCACTTTTTCTGTATGTTTGGTTTTTCGTTTTTAGATCCCACCTATAAGAAATATCAAACTTGGCCCGGCTGGTGTAGCTCAGTGGATTGGGCGCGGGCTGGGAACCAGAGGGTCCCGGTTCAATTCCCAGTTGGGGCACATGCCTGGGTTGTGGGCCAGGTCCCCAGTGAGGGCCATGTGAGAGGCAACCATACATTGCTCTTTCTCCCTCCCTTCTCCTCTCTCTGAAAATAAATAAATAAAATCTTAAAAAAAAAAAAGAAATATCATACTTATTTGTCTTTCCCTGCCTGATTTATTCACGCAGCATAATGCTTTCAAGATCCATCCATATTGCTGCAAATGATAGGATTTACTTTTTTGTGGTTGGAAAAATTCATATACATCTCACAACTTTATTAACCATTTATTCATCGATAGACCCTGAAGCTATTTTCACATCTCGGCTACTGGAAATAATGCTGCTTGGACACGGAGGGGTGCAGACCTCTCTTCCAGTTAGTGTTTTCATTTCTTTGGACATATTCCCAGAAGTGGGGCTGCTGGATCACGTGGCAGTTTATTTTTAGTTTTTTGAGGATCCCCTTGCTGTTTTCCCTGGTGGCCGCATCAGCTCACGGTCCCACCCACAGTGCACAGCGCTCCCTTTCCTGCTCATCCACGCTGGTCTTTGTCCTCTCTTGTCTTCGTGAGGTGCCATTCTCCCAGGGGTCAGGGGACATTCATTGGGATTTTTATTTTCATCTCCCTAACGAGTGGTGATTCTGAACATCTTTTCATGTACCTGACGGCCTTTTGTGTATCTGCTTTGAAAAAAAAAGTCTATTCAGGTCCTTTGGCCATTTATAAAAGTTGGGTTATTTTGTTTTCTTTTGCTATTGAGTTGAATGAATTCTTTGTGTATTTTGGATAATAAGCCCTTATCAGCTCTATGGTTTGCAAATATTTTCCCATTCATAGACTATCTTTTCACTTTGTTGATTGTTTCCTTTGCTGTGCAGAAGCTTTATTGTTTGTTGTAGTCCCACTTGTTTACCTGTGATTTTGTTGCTTGTACTTCAGTGTCATATCCAAAAAGTCCTTATCAGGATCTGTATTTTCTTCTAGGAGTTTCATGATTTCAGGTCTTACATTGAAGTCTTTAACTGATTTCAAGTTAATTCTTGTGAGTGGTGTAAGATGTGAATCACTTTTATTCTTTTACATGTAATATCCAGTTATCCCAGCACCAGTCATTGGAGAGAGTGTCATTTCCCTATTATATCTTCTTGGCTCTCTTGTGAAATATTTGTTGACCGAATATGCTTGGGTTCATTTCTGGGCTCTCAATTCTGTTCCATTGGTCTAGTTGTCTGTGTTTATGCCAGTATTACACTGTTTTGATGTTTATAGCTTTATAGAATAGCTCAAAGTCAGGAAGTATAATGCCTCCTGCTCTGGCCTTCTTTCATTTGAGGTCTTTTGTGGTTCTGAGTAATTCTTGGGACAGGTTCTTACCCTATGGTCAGATCCACCAGATCCACATTGAGTTCCAGTGTTCCTGTCTCCTGGATGTTATTCAGACCTGACCTTGGGCTTGGGCTGAGCACAGGTTTTGTTTTAAATAGGGAGCTCAGTCTGGCAACGAAAAGAACAAAACAAAACAAAAATCCAAGACTGTAGTCCTGAATTTAAGTTTGTTCCTTTATTCAGCAAATGCTTATTGAGTGTATATTGTCTATTAGATATGTGCCAGGTGCTAAACCAATAAATAATTTATGATTGAAAGAATCGATTTAGAAAACCACATTGTGTTTGGATTCCTGCTGAAAACCTTTAAAATGTGCTTACCTATTCTGTTTCATAAGCTTATTTAAGTATATTAATAAATAAGTCACTATTGAGCATTCATTATGCCTGTTAACTGGAAAATTCTCTAGATTTCAGTGCCTGGAGACCTCTCCACATATTGGGGTCATGTAGACAGTACTGGAGTGCTGAGGGCAGAGACTTAGGTGTCAAAGCAAACTTGGGTCACACTTGCTCCTGCTTTCTATTAGCAGGATGAACTCAGGCAAGTCACTTCTCTTCTCTGAGCCTCTTTTTTTTTTTTTAAATCTGTAATATATACCTTAAAGGATCTTTCTGAAGATTAAAGAACTAACATATGTAAAGCATTTGACACACATTTAATGTTTAATGAATTTCAATTAATGTTATTATTGAGGTTTTTCATCTGCCTTCCAGGAGCTGATAGTACAGCTGGGGATCTGTCCTTATGCAAAGGTGAAGTGAGAGGCAGAGGGATGAGTCCCAGCTCGGTCAGAGCAGCAAGACATGCCACTGGAGGTCGGAGCATGGTGTTGGAAGGAGCCTCCCAGGGCAGCCAGTCGCAAAGATGCAGTCCAGACAAGGCATGCGCTCTCTGACTGTGCGTGTGAGTTAGCCTTTAGTGTGCTGTGCTCGTTCTGGCGCTACACAGATCGAGCACTGCCCAAAACTTAAGTGTCAGGAGAAAAGGGGCAATTAAAAAAAAAGGCAATTATTTTTATAGGGAAAATTAAAGGATGACTTGGGACATTATCAGAATATACGTCAACAGTTCTGGTCTAAAACTGAAAGATGTTTAATAGCTGTGTTTACGTGAACATTGTGATTCTCAGGAAAATTCAGTGTCACAGACACAGCAAGGGAATGTGAGAGAAGAGGCACATTGGATTTTTCTGTGAAAGTTGGACTGTCTCTTCCTGGAATCCTTAAGAACATGGGAACATCCCTTACTATGAGGTAATTTAGGAAAAGTTTGGAAAGGGCCATGAACTATTGCACACCAATGCGTTATTTTTCCTAGTTTGCGTCATGTTCACTCAAAGGTCCATTAAATTTTCTCAGAAGTAAAGGGTTTTCAACTTAGCCTTGCCTTGTGCCTTTCTTGTGGTGATAAATGATGATTTCTTAAACTGGCTCAGTAGTAAGTAGCTTTGTTTCTCAGTAAGGGCCTAGACCATGGTTACTTTGTCATTTCCATCTTGAACCTGAGCTGTGCTCTCTCCCCTTGAGCTTGGGCCGAGACTGGGCACATCTGAAGGAAAATAACAGTGTTGCATGAAGAGCGGAGGAGCTGGCGGCCTTGAGTCTAGGAGCAGTAGTGCTGGCTGGCGTCAGACCTCAGCGTTCAAATCCTGATGCAGGCATGTGGTTGCTGAGTCGCTGTGTGGCCTGGAGCGAGTTATTTCACTTCTCTGAGCAGGCTTGGCTTCATGGACATGTGACCTGTGCAGTTACACGTGGCCTGGCTCTCAGAAGGACCCTGCTCTTGGTTTAATGCTCTGCTGCCCCTATTTAGAAATTTCTAATATTTTTGAAACAAGAAGCCTCACATTTTCATTTTGCACTAGGTCCTGCATATTACGTGCTAGTTTTATTTCTAAGCCTTATTTCATTCATTTGTAAAACAGGTGTAATAATATTTTCCTCATCTCAGGGTACATGGAATCCTCCCAGGAAAGTATGGTCAAGCGAGAAGGCACAGTCTTGCATGAGCTTAATGCAGACTGTTTAAGTCATTAAAAAGGAAGGTCGTACTTGGTGATCACATGGTGTTGGCCTCTCGCATTGTTGGTTTAGCTAGCTGTGGACAGGTGCATGCTGTGGGAAGTGGGGAAATCAAAGAGCTCTTTTAAATGAGAATGTATGGGAGACATTAGAAGCACAGGCAGCCTTGTGTGGCCTCAGGTCACGTAGTATGGTATGAAGATTAGGGAGAGGGCTTCCCTTTATTTTGGAAAGGCTGGGCTGGCATAACACAGTGTTGGTGGCGGCATCGGTGCCAAAGCTTGGTGGACTGGCATGGGCCCAGTGCCATCGGCAGAGCTGACAGGGGTGGTAAAGTTCCCTTTTAGGTTTTGAGGGACCTCAGAGAGCCGAGCAGCAGGTACACTCAAGCACCATGGAAATGAACTCATGTCATGGGTGGAAGAGAAGGTAAGTGCCAGGGGCCAGGTTCTTCAGGCGCTCTATTAAAAACTGATGTGGGAAATCCTGCGTTCTCTGAGAAGCAATTTCAGTGGATTTTGTAAGGAGCCGGAGGTTCTTTAAAAGCTGGTGAGGAAACAGCATCAGAGAGAGGTGGGTTGTTGATAAAACTAGAACTGGCCTTGTATTCTGAATTAGTGTAGTCTGTGACAGATGAGTTACCTTAACATATGAGTCTCTCTGACTTTTATCAATCGCTGATGGGAAGAATTGAATTGCAATTATATATAATGCAACATAACATTCAAGGAAATCATAACTTGAACAGCAAAGGCAAGAAGAAAACAATCCTTAAAAAATGTCATTGATATATTCCTTCTGTATAAAAATAATAATTGATTATTGTTTTGATGCTAGAAAGGTTTTTATTTATTGCTCACACCTTTTGGCTCATGAAGTTGAAGGCTATTTAGTATGCAAGTGAAATATTCTGTAAATGATCCTACATTTATCCTGTAGATTTAAATATGGATAGCAAATCAGCACATGTCCTCCATTAGCTGATGCTATTAAATATTTCAGCAATCAGTGTCCACAAAAATACGTTCATTTCTGACTGTGCATAGATAAAAATTGTTGTCCCTTTAGTAGCTGAACTTTGTTATTATAAATAAAGCCCTTTGAGAACAGCGATGGGTAAAGCATTGATGGTGGATTCATTGTAGCGAGTTGTTAGCACAATGGAACAGCCCAGAATAAGAAAAACAAAATCCACCACTCATATCTGGGAGCAGTGGAGGTAAAGACAGGACTTAAACTATTGCTTTCACACTTTGTACAATGTAATTTTTTGAAAAGGCTAAACTAGGAAACAGATTCCTCAATCTGCTTTGCCTGTCAGGAGAAGAAACATGCCATTTAACAAGTACTTTGCCCAGGTGTTTTTGCTCCTACCAGCTGGCAACGACAGAATGTGGTACTGTCTTAGACTCACCAGGAGACTTTACAACACGTTCCTGGGGAGTTAACAAATAGGAAATATCCAGGCATGCTCAGCAGGAACAAAGCTGTAATATTCTTAACCCGCTGAAGGTAGTGGGAAGTGTTCATTAGAACAGTTGTTCAAATGAGTCACGTTTATGACGCTCTATCAGCCTGTGTGTCTTTATTGGATGTTACTCCGAAGCTAATGTCTCCACAGGTGCAGCCTGCTGCAGACAGGTCAGAAGCTCTGCTCTGAACTTTTGCAGAATGGAGAGCTTTGTTTTCGTTTGATGTTTGAACTATTTTAGTTTATAGCCTTTGTAAGAACATTTATCCAAAAGAACTTTCTATTTTGGTTTACTGTTGAATGGTCTGAGCTAAGATTATTGCATAGACACATAAACAATGGCTGAACTTTACATTTCTAGCCCTTTGAGTGACCGAACAGGTAGAACGTCACGCTTCAGCCCTGAGCTTGGTGAATTCATTGCACCTTCATGCTGATCTGACGGGAATGACTCCTGAAAGATTATGCTCTCATTTGAAATACCATCTGCTAAATTGCTAAATTATGTTCTAAACTTTTTATTAAATGAATGGTTATTTTCTAAGAATAATTTATAAGCATTAAGATAATTTCACATTTACCTGTGACCTTGAAAAAGATGCACAGTGTTATTGCTTTGATTTTGGCAGAGTCCTGTGAATTTAACAAATGATTCCAATAGCATCATTTTTATTTCATTTGCTGACTGTTCCAGGTTCATGATACAAGTACTATGTTTTCTTATTCACAGAAAATCTTTTCTTCCCAGACACAGCTTTAGAAATTCTCTGACACTGAAATATGTTGTTGTACTTATATTATAAAATCCAAACAGAAACTTGAGGGAGGAAAAAAACTACTATTTCCTTGACACTCCCTACAAGCAAGTAACTCAAAAGAAATTCAAAATCAAGAGATAGAATTTGGAAAGGAAAATTACAGGAATTAAATAGTAATAACTTCTGTAATAAAATCAGAAAAAGGAAATGTTGCAATTATCCAAAATGTTTAATTTTAATAAATGGAACACCATTTGTTTTAAAAGACATTTTCATGTTATTGGCACTTTTTTCCCCTTCAACTAATGTTTTTCAGGATCATGCCTTTGGAGGAGAGAGATATGCTAACTATGCCAGAAATATATTTTTTTATTTAAAATTTTTAAATTTATTTTTAATTATTGTTGACATATAATACATAGTAATTCAACATTTACCTACCTCACCGAGTGATTAGCACAGATGTCCAGCACTATCTGCCACCATACAGTTGTTGTGATATCGACTTTATTTCTGTTCTGAAAACTAGATCCCTGTGATTTATTTTTTAAGTTTAAAAATCATTATTATTTAATTTTTAAAATTTTTAAATTTTTATTATTGACACTATTACAGACGTCCTCATTTGCCCCCTTTGCCCACCTCCACCAGCCCCCACCCCCTTCTCTCTGGCCATCGCTGCTCTGTCATCTGTGTCCATGGTTATAAAAGAAGGAACTTTTACCTCTTGCGACAGCGTGGATGGACCTGGAGGTTGTTATGCTCAGTGAAATAAGTCAGTCAGAGAAAGACAAATGCCATATGATCTCACTTATTTGTGGAATCTAATTAACAACATAAACTGACAAACAAAATAGAGAGAGAGGCATGAATACATGGAACAGATTGACAGCTGTCACAGGGGAGAGGGGAGGGGGGCACTGAATGAAATAAGGGAAGGGATTAGCCAAAGAACATATATGCATAACCTATGCCAGACATATTTAAGATCCCACAGAATTACCTAACTTTTTGTAGCAATTAATAAAACCATATGAAATAATTTAAATGGGATAAGCTGGCTGAGAACGATGGCATGCAACACATGAAGCAGCTCCTTAGCGTTCTAGGAAAAGCAGCTCCTCAGCTGGATATTCCATTCCCACACTGCTTATGAGACGCAGCTGGTGCATCCTGGTGGGTCGTTTCCAGCAGGGGATGGATGCTGCGGGCCGCTCGAGTGGGTGTGCGATTGGATGAGCTGCCGGGAAGGCACTCGGGACTCAACGCACAGTATATATTGCTTTCACTAGTTTAAACTCCAGTGTTTAAAGCCATATCAAGATACTTTAAGTAAGGTGATCCAATAAACTCAACATAAAATTTTATAGGACTGAAGGGAAACATACTACAAAATTCTTTATCCTCAGTGAGGTACTTTTTAAAATGAATTCAAATTAAATGCAATAAAGGAGTTTTTCTGAAAGAATTATATTGAGGTTTGGTAATTCTGTCCAAAGTATCATCTTAGAACCTTTAAAACTATATGAGAAACACAAATTTCCTTTTTAATGTGATGTATCAAAAGGACACTTTTTAGAAGAGACTTTTCTAAGATAGAATACTTCTGTGTTCCAAGCCAGGATCAGTAAACTATGGCTCATGGGCCAAATCTGTGTGTTTTCTTTTGATCTATGAGCTAAAAATGAGTTTTACATTTTTTTAAAAGTTAACATTTATGGAATGCCTATTCCACACCAGGTACTCCATGTCTTAACTCATTTAATCTTCACTATACCGAATGAGGCTGGCACTCACCATGCCCATTTGTCAGTGAGGAAACTGGAACAGAGAGACAGGTGCCAAGTCAGCCAGCCAATGAGAGGCGAAGCCAGGATTGGGCACTTTGAGTCCGGAACTCTTGCTTTCGATCAGTTTGCTGTTCTACGTTGGAAAACCTAAACTCACTAATGTGAGTCCCCTGTATGTCCTTCTACCATTTGCTTTATCTTCATTTTCCAACCCAACAGCTCTCTCCAGATATCTTTGGCTCCAGACAAACGAAACACTTTGATTCCCAGTATGTCTCCTAATCTTTGCAAGCTGGAAGGCTTTTCTGCCATCTCTACCCTTCGAGAACTAGTCATTACTAGTAACAACCAATTAGAAGATACCATTCTCTTCATACTAATAACAACACTATTAGCTATCAACTAAACAAAGAAGACATTTACAGAATCCTAGGAGAAACTTTGAATAAATAGAATGACATTCACATTTTTAAATGGTTGGAAAAAATCAAAGGAATAATGTCTCATGGCATGTGAAGATGGTATGAAATTTAAATTTGTGTCCATAAATAAGTGCTAGTGCCAAACAGGCGTGCTGACATTCGTGTCACCTGTTACAGGCTGTCCGTGCTGCACGGCGGCTCGGCAGCTCTTGGGCTGCTGGGCGGTGCACAGCTGTTGCAAGGAGACCGGCCGTCTGGCCTTCAAGACTTAAAATGTTTACTATCTGGCCTTTCACAGAAAAAGCTTGCCACTCCTGTTCTAAGTCATTTTATTTCTTTTTTTTTTTTTTTAGATTTTATTTATTTATTTATTTTTAGAGAGAGGAGAAGGGAGGGAGAAAGAGCAATGTATGGTTGCCTCTCACTTGGCCCTCACTGGGGACCTGGCCCGCAACCCAGGCATGTGCCCCGACTGGGAATCGAACCGGGACCCTCTGGTTCCCAGCCCGCGCTCAATCCATTGAGCTACCCCGGCCGGGCCTAAGTTATTTTATTTCTGATTTTGATCTGTGATTGCATAATGAAAAGTAAGTAATTTTTAGGGTTAAACTGGACTTCATGGAACAATTATTTATGGACTAACATTGTGAGCACATAATCATACCACGTTTTATTGGCCCATATTATTATTTTGCTTTGGCATTTGTGTGACATGTACTAGGTGCCAAATAAATGTATTTTTGAAGAAGTATATGAATAGACCAAGAAAGCTGAAAAATATCAGTACTAAAAAGAATAATCCATTTTAGCCATGTGTTTTTTTCTTCTGATTTAAACTAGTTTTGAAGATTAATTTAACAATATTTGTCATGTCCTTGAAGTAATTAATTGCTATAAAGTTGAAATTAATACATTTCTGGAATCACAGTCTATATTTGTGTCTGATTTAGCTCAGCTAAATGCAATCCTAATTAGATGCATGATGTTCTAGCCTTTTCTGTTCCCAGTTCATTTTTTATGGTTCTTCTGTATCATACAGTATTAAAAATATATGTAAATCTCTATGATTATTCACACTGAGAGACAAAAGCCTCTGTGATCTGTAATCATCCATTTATTCATAAAGGAATTGATTTGTGGAGAATCAATAATTAGATGGCCTTGGAGTATAAATCTGAGATTTCTGCTGCAGAATGGCTTTCTTCTAGTAGACTCTTCTTTTGGTTTTAATTCTAAGCTTTCATGATTATTGATTTTAATTATTTTTTAAAGTTAATCAATCTCTTGGGACTTCTTTTCAGGCTGGAATAAATCCAAAATGCAAAACTTCTGACTGAGTTAGTAAACAAATAAATCTCTAAATCTCATCAAGCACGTTCTTTGTTGGAAGTGTGTAAATTAGAAACATGGTGTCTCACAGTTTCTTTCATAATATTGAGCCATAATATTAAGCCGTGATATCAGCATGGCTGATGGCACCACATACACAGCAGGGTTTGGAGGCAGAGGCAGACTGCTGCAAGAGGTAGTGAGTGTGAGAATATTTAAAACCTTTTAGAACAGACAGGTATACCAGAAAAACTTTCCTAGGTAAATAATGTTAAAATATCACTTAATGTCTTTTTAAAGAAATTTTAAGCTGTAGATTTGAGATGTAAGATCATTTGAATAAAAAGGATGATAATGATTTGCTCACATGTAAAATAAATAGAATAATTTTCTTAGAATAACATTGATGCCATATTGATCTTTAGTTACCTTGTTTGATATAAAATCAAAATCATACCCATGTTATTTATAAGCATGATGACTGTGGTAGTGTAGAAAATCTGAGTTAGAATCAGAAAAGGATTTAATAATTAACATATTAAAGGGTATTTTAGTCAAAATTCAACTTTTTTTTAACTAGAATATGTGAAACAATCAAAACTCCTGACTACTTGGAATGACCTTTACTTTTATACTTCTTAAAGGTGCATTTAATGATTGATCAATAAAATAAGGCTGGGGAAAATGAATTGCATAAAAGAACTTTCTAGGAAGTGAAGAAGAAATTATGTAGCATGATTTTACATATTAATTTTTAAATACATTTAAATATACTAATTTACAAATACAAAATAATGCATGCAACATGCAGCTATGTTTTATGGCATAACAATATAATGAATCTACCCCTAAATCAATAATCACAACATTATAATAATAAAACCAAAAAATATTGCATAATTTTGCTTAGCTTTGAACTTTTGTAATCTGGTTCTTTTCATCTCTGATAATGTATCTGGCTATACTTCATACATTTTCCCTGAAGTGAAATAGCCCACTGTGTGAACATCCTAAAAGTTATTTACCGTTACCCTAACATTGGACATTTGGGCAATTCTGGCTTCCCCTCTGTTACATACCGCACTGCTACTATTCCTAGTGCAGACGCCTTCTGATACACATTTGCAGGGCATATAAACGAAGTATAGAATTGCAAGATCATAGTTTACCCAAAAGTTCAACTTTACCATATAATGACAAGCTATCTTCAGAAATGCTTGTGCCAACTTACACTATCACTAGCACTATTCCACTTGATCTGCATTCTCACTAGCATTTGATAGTACTGAAGTTATTAGTTTGTACAGATCTGTAAAATGATCTTATTTTGGTCTTAATTTTCATTTCTCTGATTACTAAAGAGGGTGAACTTTTCAAAAGGTTTTTATTACTGTTGCATAGTTCTTCTTTTGTGAAATGCCTTCTGTCTCGTCATGTCTTTTGTCTTTTTTCTCCCTAGTGTTTGTTGTTTTCTTATTGATTTATATTAAAATTCAGTCTCTTAGATAAAATTTCCCTGACATACAACATAAAACAGAAGCAACATATTTTAGAACTCAAAAGGGTTTTAAAACATGTAGATTCTGTAAAACAGTGTTAGTATTTTTAAATTTAAAATGGTCTCCAACTAGAGAATGTCTATCTCTAGTTAAACATTGTATTTTAAAGTAAATTTTATATGTGGCCCGGCTGGTGTAGCTCAGTGGATTGAGTGCGGGCTGGGAACCAAAAGGTTCCGGTTCGATTCCCAGTTGGGGCACATGCCTGGGTTGCGGGCCAGGTCCCCAATGAGGGCCATGTGAGAGGCAACCATACATTGCTCTTTCCCCCTCCCTTCTCCTCTCTCTAAAAATAAATAAATAAAATCTTTAAAAAAATTAAAAAAAGTAAATTTTATATAGATAGATAGATAGTAGCTAGAAATGCATTTATGTTTTTTAAACCCAGAATAAAAGTGTTCTTTCATCCTAAAACGTTTAGAGTCATATATATATATATATATATATATATCAATATCATTGAGATAAGCTAGGTATTGAATTTGGCTCTGATGCATTTATTTTATATTAATTATCATTTATATTAAACTCTGCACTTTGAAAAGTTTTCCTATATTTATGTAATTAAAAAGTTCAGCATAACAATTTAAGCCATTGCTACCATATCTTCAGGTTTTTAAAAAGCCTTTTACAGTAGCATATCATTATGCCATTGTCAGTAGTAACATAATATCGATATAAAAGGTACTTCAACATTATTATGCTAATTATTGTAATTATTTAAAATACAATTTTAAAATGCGATTGTGCCCTAAAGCGCTGTGTGAGCTGTGAGAGGGGCGTGTATTATTGGAAGCAGGAGCGTTCCCTGTTAGGTGTCTTTCACTCTTTCCTTCCTCGGCATCAGAAAAGGTCACTCTCTGCAGATAAGTACTGACAACACCTCTTCTGCCTGGTGAGAAGGCTTGAATTCCCAAGACCTGTCCTTTCAGTGCTCCTCCCTGGATCTCAGGCCCCCATGCCAAGTCTAATTAGTCATTGACTTCATATGTTTACAGTAGCATAACAATGGCCGTGTTGGACTCCAGGCTGAATGTATTCTGGCGCTGTAGCTTCCTGTATAAAAGAGTGCTCTATACTGCTGCTTTCATCAGACATTTAAACCAGCTCTCCCTAGGCGGGGTGAGAGTTCATCCTAAATCCAGTTTCTGAAGAGTAAGGGAACTGTATATGGGAGAACTTCTCTGAGAGCTTTGCTTTTCTGTACCATCTCGTAATGGCAGAATTCTTGAAAATTACACTCAACTAAGATGCCGTGAGGATTAATGATATCACTGTCTGATACAGTATGTGTTCATTAAGTGTTACCAATCAAGAAAATGATGTTGAATCTGTATTACGATATTGTAAATCTACAAGTTTGTCATATACCACGTTTTGCTATTATTTCATAAGTCCCCCTTACTAACCCTTTATTTTTAATGTAAGGGCATGTCTCATTTTATAGAAACTATGTTTATACTTATTTTATTTCCCACAATCTGCTGAAAACTAATTTGATGGGGACTTTGACCCATTTTTCTACATAGTACCTAAGAAAGTGCTTTTATATAACAAATGCTCAAAACTTTTGTTTGGATTGAATTAGTAAATGATCCATGGCATTTTTATATCATACCTACAGATTTAAGAAATGTACAATAGTTGGTCAGTAAGACCATAACATGTGTTCATTTGACCTTTTAAATAAAAATCATGATTATAAAGCTGTTATTATTACAAGGTGGCTGGTGGTTCTGGGGGCTCTGTTGTAATCCCTTTGTCCAGTTCGCTGTCACCGAGTTTGCCCTGGGGACCTTGAGCTGAGGACACATTTAGGATCACCTTCAGCTCCTTCTTATAGGGGGTTCAAGAGTCCATTTTCAACAGCACAGAAAATGGATTGAGAAAGATATAGTTAGAGGAGAGCAAAATGGTGCTTTCTCACCTATGAAAGATAATTGTTAATAGTAAATTTTAGTTCTTGTATGTTAGCTCATTAAATCTATACTACTTTGAAATTATATAATTTCTTCCTGGAACAGAGAAATGATCTTATCCCCATGCCTAATTATCCCTGAATATAGCAATTATAAAGTGTATGCCTATACTCTCCCTTTTGTCCTCTTCTTTTCCAGAGAAGAGAAAGAGAAAAAATGAGATAGCTTCTTTTAAAAATTTAACTTCTTCTGAAGTCGCAGTGACTGGAAAGAGAGAGAGTGAGAAGAGATTAAATTTTCCCAAAAGCCATTATGGCGTGTTCTAATTCCAGCTCGTCTTTTTCTTGACCCAATCTTTGTCAGACCTAATTTTGCTAAAAGATTCTTTATTCTAGTCTGTTCTATGGGCAGTGAGACAATGTCTCCAGTTATTCTGTAGTAGGGAGTTTTAAAATGTATAAATTTTTCTCCTTTACCAAGGCTTCCTACTATGTAAGTCATCTAAGAGCGATTTACTCTCAACTACCAGCTTTAACAAAGAAGAATTAACCAGATAGCTAAGAACAATGGAAAATGGACCTAGTCTCTGCTGTGGCTTTTATTTCAGTGGGATATTGACTGTTGAAGATGCTTGGGCTTCAGGAGTCCAGGGTGTGGATTCCTGCTTACCTCCCACGTTGCTCCCATTCTCCATCCAGAGGGAGGTTTGTACTCGCAGCTGGCTTTCTGCTGAGATTCTGTTCAGATCCAGACCTGCTTGACTTTCTCTGCTTCTGGCTCAAATCTCACACAGCCATCAGTCTGGATAGATCAGAGATTCAGATGGTTGAGGGACATTTGTAACAGTTCTGCAGTTTATTTGAGATTTTGGTGAATTCTTATAATACCACAGAATAGTGAAGCCTGAATTTTAAAACTAGTTTTTCTTTTGGTGCTGAAATACATGAACACAGTGTATGAGACCAAACAACACTGACAGCTTCATGTCACCACAACTAGGGTCACCGCCTGCATCTCGTTTCCCAAAGATGACAACTTCACCTCATGTTTGCCGACACAGATGTCTTCCCATTCTAATTCTTTTTATTTTCTGTGCCACGCCGTCAGAACATGTAGTTCCAAATTCTGTCTGATTCTATTACTAATTTTACAAAAAATATTTGCAAAAAAGTAGTCAGGATTTTAATCAGTGTATTATATTGCTCTACAAAATACTGTTTTGTTCACAGATTATTTCAAAGTTTTTTGAGCAGAAAGCAAGTTGGATTTCTCTCGTTTGTTCTTTAGAGCAACATGCTAAACATAAAACTCAATAGGCACCTTAGTTGATGAAATAGAATTTTCAGTTTTTTCTATTCTTGTTATTTTTAAATGGATGAGCTCACAAGTGTATGTAACATTTAAAGATATTCCTCTCTGGCCCTGGCTGGTGTAGCTCAGTAGATTGAGCGCAGACTGGGAACCAAAGGGTCGCCGGTTCGATTCCCCGTCAGGGCACATGCCTGGGTTGCAGGCCAAGTCCCCAGTGAGGGCCATGTGGGAGGCAACCATACATTGCTGTTTCTCTCCCTCTCTTTCTCCCTCCCTTTCCCTCTCTCTAAAAATAAATGGGTAAAATCTAAAAAAAAAAAAAAAAAAAAAGATCTTCCTCTCTGGCTATCCAGCCTACACTTATATTTACAAAGGAGCAAACGATGTGTGGTTTATTTGCTTCTAAAATACATTTAAGAAGCTCTAAACTTAAATTATAAAACAGTATTTCTCAAGCATTTTGATATCAGAACTGTTTTCTACTTTTAAGAATTATTGAGGACCCAAAGATTTGCTTTAGACAGTTCTGGAAAATACAAATGTGCACAAGCGTTAGCTGATAGAGTGATGATGTCATGCATCACCAGGCTCTGGGAGACTCCCCTTTTCACTTGAGATAATCAGAGTGAAAAGATCAAATAACAGCTTAGTTTGGTTATAAAATTAGTTTTGTTCTTGCAGAACTAAAAGGGGGACCTCCAGGACCCCCCAACAACACTTTAGGAAATGCTGTGTGGAACACAAAGTCATAATGACAAGAAATATTTGTAGAGGAGCTTGAAGGTTGGAAAGTGGTTTCACAAATGCTTTCTATTTTGACTTACTCAATCACACTGTGGGATTATGATTATGTTATTTTACAGGTTGGAAGAAATTATGTTCAGGGAAATTAAGTAATTAGCTCAAGGGAGCTCAACTGGTAAAATTAAACTCATCTTCCAATTACAAACACTGTGCTTTTTTTTCATTATGTCATATTTTCTGCAGTACCTGTGCAACCTAAAAATTCTCCTTGAAACTAGGTTAGTTGAATTAAGTCTAGTCCTGGAATGTGAGACTGATTTGAATCAGAACTGAGGTCGCCATTTAACTTTCAGGGGACCCTGTGACATCTGATCTGGTCTTGTGTGACACCTGAAAGTCTAATTTGGTTCAAGGTAACCTGAAGATTTGGGAGTCTTTCTTAGTCAGATCCTAGGTAGTTCTGGGATTACTCCCACAGGACCCTGAAATGTTGCCTCAGAATGTAGCTGTATTCTTCAGAGAAGCTTGATAGACACATGGTTTGCGACTAGGCTACCCCATTCTGGGTGAATGGCCACCTGGCAGACGTGCCAAGCCTTTCCTAGGCTGAACTGTAGCCCCAGTTTACGGGACTAAAATGGCTAACAGCCAGGAACAAAAATATCAAATACCATTTGCCTGGGAGCTGGCCCTGGTGCATTTATCTCTTTGGAGGACTGTCCTGTCCTATGCTGTCTTTAAGCTTTAACCTTGGGCAAATCAAAATGACAGCTCTCTACACCCTGTAAATCAAAGGGGCAGGGTCAAAGGCCACTCTTTTGCTCTGTTGCTGCTCAGGGCTTAAATTCTGCAAGTATTAAACATGAAGAAATATGGGTCACAGGTGTAAGGGACACACGTATGTCCTGGGGAAGAAACTATATATAACAGCGTTGAATTTTCTTTGAAATCAATGAGAAAGAAGGATGAATTTATAGAGGTGGCGTAAAAAGTTCTTGGACTATTTTCTTTGCAGTAAGCTGATCTTGTTAGGTAGAAAAAAATGACTGCTTTATTGAAATAAAAAATGGTAATATTTAAAAAAACTCTGTCTTTCATTTATTTATCTGCTAAAAGCAAAGCAAAACAAACAATACAATAACCATCATAAACAAGTATTTTTTGACTGTGAAGAGAAAGGCCATATTTCTTCACTTGGCATTTAGGTGCCTTGTCCTTCTTGTGCCCACCTCAAGACCACCCTTTCCTCGTGGTCCCCACTTTTCCAAATGACTGCATCCACCCCTGTAAGCCAGGTGGGCCTGGGTACGGCCCACCCCATGTCTCCTGCCTCTGCTCTTTGCTAATGGGGTCCCTCAGCTTGGATTCTTCTCCCTCATTTCCTTCCTTTGCTGATTTCTCCCCATTCTTCGAACCCTGCGTTACCAGTCCGGTGCATAGCGACCTCTTCTTCCTCTAACTTTCTACAGGAGGGGTTGGCAAACCTTTTTGATAAAGAAAGCCAATGTGTTAGGGATAAGGTCTCTCTTGCAACTACTTAATTCTGCTGTTTTAGCATGAAAGCAGTTTTGAACAACACAAACAAATGAGCGTGGCTGTGTTCCAGTAAAACCCCTGACAGATCATTTGTAATGATTATTTATGAAGGAGGCATAGTTTGCCAGTTATTGTTCTAGAGTATCTATTGTGGTTATCAGTCACTTATAATGTCTTCTTTCCTTACTGTGTCACATGTTTCTCCAGCATTACCCCACCAGCCTATAAGCTTCATGGAGACAACCTTATCATTCTTAATATTCCATGTATCCTTCCTGGTACCTTAAACATGGTATCTACACAGACATTCAGATGTTTGTGATCGGCTTAAATACCCTTTAAAGGCAAGAAAAACACGCGATTCCAGTTTACTTCCTTTCTGCTGCACTTTTGCTTATGTACTGAGTTCTTGACATCGTCTTCACTCGTTGGTTCTCTGCTAGACACAGGCATCAGCCCGTGTTGAGAAGTAGTGCATAGCTCTCTCTGTTAAGATATATATTGAAGATCAGGATAAATGCTTTAATGTGTGTCCTAAGAAAAGATGGTGATTTATTTGCTGACAGAGTGGTTATGCTGAGACCTTTTGCTCAGCCTGCCAGCGGAGCACTCATTTCTTAGGATAACAGAGTGCCGTGGGTTGGCCTCCTGACAGAAAGCCTGCTGAGTTTTACCATTTAATAAAATAGAGTACACAGTGTAATTTGTACAGTGTCAGCTCCAGAGAACAATTTATAACAATAATGTTTCTATTTACAGCATGCCAGTAAAGAATGGACGATAAAACGTCAAGCTTGACAGTGTCTACTGATTGATATTAAGGTCAGAAGGGGAAATAGTTCTGCTCCCAGCCTTGCAGTCAGGTGGCACAGAAGAGGGCAGAGTGCAACCAACTTTACATTCTTTTCAAAATTCCGGGCTTTGGAAAGGACAGCAGTCTAGATGTTATAGTTACCCAAGAGAAAATGCAGCATAAAAACAGAAATAAGTAAAAATTACATGTTTCTGGTTAATCATTTCCCTTTCTGTTAGCCTGGAAAACATTCTGATAAAGGCAGTTTGGTCATCAGTTTGTATTTGTGCTGCACTGTAACCATCTATTTGGATATGTTCGCTGCTGTTTCCCCCAAATGCTACACCCACGTTTTGTGGTGATGTAGAGGGGTCTGGAGAGATTAATGTAAAGTCATGAGACTTGCGGAACCAGTGAGGGGAGTATAGCCATCCCAGGAAATGCAAGGAGCTACTCAGCTCGGGACCCTTGTCTTGGAGTATGAATTAGCATGATTCATGGGTAGCGAAGAATGGTTGTGCCTATCCCATTGGAGAATCTGATACATCGGCTCCCTCTCTTTATAATAAAATAACTCAGAGTTAAATATAGAAATAAGTCATCTGTGTACCAGTGTGTGGAGTTAAATGCTTGACTTCATTTAGGCATTTATGACATTCTAGATTCTTCACTTGCTGACAAAGTCATCGAATTTTTGGAAATATATTTCTCACTCATGGCCTTTCTTTGTGATGTTGCTGTCTCAAAGAAAACCAGTAATTTTGTGATTATGATGCTTTTTAGGGCTACAAAGGAGAGGTACAAAGTGCTTTGAAAAGTCTATAATAAGGAGAATTGAACTGACCTGCTTTGCAGTGGGGTTTGGGACACAATAGTTCCCTTGAAGCAGTGATAATTGAAGTTGCGATCTGATAGATGAGGATTCAGACGGAGATCATGTGAGAACAGAGGGCAAAGGGTTCCATGGAAAGAGAGACAGTGTGTGAAAGTTCAGGTTGAGCCTGAGAAAGTTCTAGATGTCTAAGAACACTGACTTGGCTTGGAGCTGGAGAAAGCTAAATTGTACTTTTTTTTCTGAATAAAAAGTAACACAACAGACTTTCTTACATCATTCAAGTTAATTTATATCTCAACTCCCTACAAAAAAACCCAGAGACTCTTTTCTTTCTCATGTTGGTATTTCTACTTATTGCCACTTTCATCAATCCCGTTTTTATAACCATCATTACAATTGTGCCATGTTTTTAAGTTTATTTAGTATTTTTAGACGTTGTTACATGCATTACCTCATTCAATTCTAACAATGGATGTGAATACGAACGTGAGGGCAGGACATTCCTTAAGGGGGTGGGGAGACTCAGCACCAGCCTTGTGGTTTTGTTTCTGGCCAGTTCTGATGTTTACAGTGAAAATCAGGCAGACATTAACAAAAATAATTTTTTATTTCCAACCCAACCCCTGGAGGTTCCTTTATTTCTGGGAAGTTATACATTGGCTATGTCACTGAGAATCATTTTTTACATTATGATTTTTTAAGAAATGTATGTCCCCGATGATTAGTGATGTCGAGAGTACCTTTACATTATTCCTACTGGATGTTTGTATGTCTTCTTTGGAGACATGCCTGTTCAGATTTTTTGCTCATTTCTTCAGCTTTACTGAAATATAATTTATTTGTGTTTAAGTATATAAATTACATATGCATTTGTTTAAATATTGTGTATAAAACATTGCATACATTTAAGGTATACGACGTGTTGGTTTGATACATTAGCACACTGAGAGAGGATTGCCACCATAGCATTAGCCTTTGCCCACTTCTTCATCACGTTATTTATTTTTGATAGTAAGTTGTAGAAGTTCCTCGTATATTTTAAACATTAAGTCCTTCTCAGATATGTGGTTTGTGAATATTTCTCCCATTCTGTAGGCTGCCTTTTCACTCTGCTGTTTCCTCTCCTGGGCATAAGCTTTTGGTTTGATGCAGACTCCCTTGTCTATTTGCTTCTGTTGCCTGTGTCTCTGGTGTTGCATCCAAGAAATCATTGCCAAGAACAAGGTCATGAAGATTTTCCCCTGTTTTCTTCTAGGAATTTTATAGCTTCAAATCTTCCATTTAAATTTTAATCAGTTTTGAGTGGATTTTTGTGTATGGTGGGAGAGAAAGGGCTAACTTCATGGTTTTGCATGTGGATATCCATTTCCCCACCACCGTTTGCTGAAGAGACTAATCTTTCCCCAGTGTGTGTATCCTCCCTACCCTGAGGATCAGCTGCCCGTATATGCATGGGTTTATTTTTCTATTCTGCTCCATTTGTCTATATATCTATCTCTATGCCAGTATTTTCTATAAAACCAACATGTGGTATCACCAGTTAGGATGACCATTATCAAAAAACAAAAAATAACAAATATCGGTGAGGATGTGAAGAGGTTGAGATGCTTGTATGCCGTTGGTGGGTACATAGAATGGGGCAGCTACTATGGAGAACAGTATGGAGGTTTCTCAAAATTTTAAAAGTAGAAGCACCATCTGATCCAGCAAACCTACTTCTGGTGACATATCCCAAAGAATTAAAGTCAGAGTCTCAGAGATAGTTGCTCTGTCATGCTCAGTGCAGCATTATTCACAAAAGACAAAATACAGAAGTACTTTACATGTCCAATGAGGGATGAATGAAAACAGAAAATGTGGTATACGAATAATGGAATATCCAGCCTTAAAAAAGGAAATCCTATAGTATGTGGCAACCTGGATGGACCTTGAGGGCACTGCGCTAAGTGAAATAAGCCCGTCACAGAAGAGCAGACACTACAGGATTCTACTCACCTGAGGCGTGTGAGAGTAGTCAAACTCCTAGAAGCGGAAAGTAGAATGCTGACTGCCAGAGCCTAGAGCAGGGGGAATGCTAGTTGCAGTTCAGTGGGCATTACATTTCAGTTATGCAAGATGAGAAAGTTCTAAGATCTGCTGTGCAACGCTGTTCCTACAGGTAATGATACTGTACTGTACAATTGAAGACATTGCTAGGAGGATGGATCTCATGTGTTGCTTTTGACCACAACAAAAAAAAAGAGAAATATCACTAACTCGTTACTTTATCTTGGATGTTTCTAAGAGACAGAACCATCTGAGGGACAAAGAGGTGGAACACGTGACAAAATAGATTCTTCTTGAGAGAAGGCGTGTAGACTGGATGACCACTTAAGATTCCTCCAGCTGTGGGTTTCTATGGTAGACGGATACCTCTGTTGGAAGAAGTATGAACTGGTTTGCATATCATTGTGCATGATTTAGGAATGCTGTCACTACTCTAGGGATGATGTAGTAATGTTAATTTACTAACGGAGTATATTAATATACTGATGGTGGTATTTAAGTAGCTTGTGGATAAAAAAAATCAAGGAAAATGGAAAGCAGAACATAAAAGGATCTACTTTAACTATGTCACTTATGATGTATTGTGGTCTTTGTTTGATACATGACTATAATAAAGCATTGCCATTCAATTAGAGTAAGTTAACTTAAAAATTAATATTGTCCTATGCTTAATTCCATTTCAAGGGCTAGAGAAAAGGAAGAGGCTTTTGAGCCATTCCCTGTGTGTTAGCTTCAATGACAGAATATAAATCAAAACAAGGCATGGATTTCTGCCCAGCCCTGCTTTCTGTGCAGTGCATGGCAATGTCAGACTTTAAAAATCAGTGCCTTCTTAGAATAGCATGCATTTTTTGATTGAACAAAAGAGAGTGGAATTAATTGGAGGTTAAAACCTGGCCCTCTGAAAAACATTTTGGGTTTTCAGGAACATCTGTAAAGGGAATATGGACAAAACCAAAGGGGGGTAGGATCAAGGGTGGGAAGTGGGGATGGCTGGGGTGGGGGGAATGGTGGGGGAAAATGGAGACAACTGTACTTGAACAGCAATAAAAAAAAAGTTAAAAAAGAAAAGAAGATGTTTTGATAATTTACGTAGGATCCTGCATTTATTAATAATAAAGGTTGCTAACTTTTTATTTCGGCCGGTGTGCTGATTATATAGAAACCCCCAGAAGAAGTAATGAGGGAAATAAACTAGTGAAAAGTATTAAAAAATCACCTTTTGCATCTTTTGCACAAGGAGCAAGTTCACATGTATCAGTTGATAGGATTTTCATGTTTCTTTCATGTCCAATATTTCATTTTCTCATTCCTACTAAAAAGATACACCAAACATTTTATTATTACTAAGAAAATCTATCCTGTAGGCATGCATGTTAATCTTTCTCAAAATTCGCTCATTATCAATTAATGACTAGGTTAAATTAGGGAAATACATGTACTTGTGTGCAAGTGTACAGGTATATGGGGGACCCAACTAAAGAGAAGAAGGGAAAAAGGAATTAAAAGTTTAAAAGCTCTTACTCTGTGTCAGGGACTCTGTTAGATAGTTTAGCTAATTTATAAACAAATAATAAATATTTATTGTCTGAAAGTATGTGACAATGTTTCACATCTATATACCATGTATTTTTACACCAGCTGTGTGATCTTAACAAGACTAGTTAATCAGTTACAGTCATGCATGGCTTAATGATGGGGATACTATTTGAGAAATGTTTCAGCATTGTGCCCACATCAAGGGCAATTTCACTGTTAGGCTGGCACCATGGAGTGCACTTACACAGCTCGATAGTCTAGCCCGCCACACACCTAGGCTGTGTGGTACAGCCTATAGCTCGTGGGCTCCTGCCTGTGCAGCATGTCACCATACTGAACACTGCCGGCAATTGAAAGACAGTGGTAAGTATTCATGTATTTAAACCTATGTAAAACATAGAAAAGAAACAGTAAAGATACAGTATAGAGGTAAACAATGGTTCGCCTGTATAGGGCCCTTACCGTGAGTGGAGCTGGCAGGACTGGAGCTGCCCTGGGTGAGTCAGCGCATGTGAGGGCTAGGGCATTTCTGTCCACTGCTGTAGCCTTTATAAACACTGTGCACCCAGGCTACGCTAAATGCATAAAAATACTTTTCTTCCTCTAACCTAAATTAACCTTAAGTTACTGCAACATTTTTACTTTAGAAACATTGAAATTCTTAAAACTTTTAGACTCTTGTAATAACAATTAGCTTAAAACAATAAAAAATAAGTATTAAAAAAGCAAAAAATAAGTAAATAAAATTTAATATTAAAAATCATGTTAATGAGCCCTGGCTGGCGTAGCTCAGTGGATTGAGCGCGGGCTGGGAACCAGAGAGTCCTGGTTCGATTCCCAGTCAGGGCACACGCCTGGGTTGCAGGCCAGGTCCCCAGTGAGGGCCGTGTGAGGAGCAACCATACATTGCTGTTTCTCTCCCTGTCTATCTCCCCGCTTCCCCTCTCTCTAAAAATAAATAAATAAAAATCTTAAAAAGAAAAAAAGAAAAAAAAAGAAAACTATTCTCCTAAGACATATTTTAAAAAAAAATCATGGCTGGTGTAGCTCAGTGGATTGAGCGCGGGCTGGGAACCAAGTGGTCCCAGTTCGATTCCCAGTCAGGGCACATGCCTGGGTTGCAGGCCAGGTCCCCGTGAGGGCCATGTGAGAAGCAACCATACATTGCTGTTTCTCTCCCTCTCTTTCTCCCTCCCTTCCCCTCTGTCTAAAAGTAAGTAAATAAAATCTTTAAAAAAAAAATCATGTTAATGAAAGCAATAACACAGAAAAAATAAAATGGGAATACTTATAGACAAAAAATACAAAATACTGTATAGCTTTACAAAAATATTATATTTATAACCTTACACACTTTTTTATATTAAATTTTTTTTTTTTTTTTTTTTTTTACTTTTAACGCTTTTTTGTTAAAAACTAAGACATAAACACACACATTAGCGTAGGCCAACATAGGGTCAGGATTGTCTTTGACCTCCGAATCTTGTCCCCCAGGAAGGTCCCCGGGGCAGTAACCCGCAGGGGGCTGTCATCTCCCCAGTGATGACGAGGCCTTCTTCCGGAGCACCTCCCAAAGGCCCCGCCTGAGGCTCTTCTTGACGAGGCCTCACTCTTTTCAGAAATACGTCCACAGTGGTTTGCTTGGTTCATTCCATTTCTCCCTCATAGATTTGCTTATCAGTAGATAATACACCATGAACATTCCTCTCTATTAGTGAAACCTTTCAGTGTTGGGGTCCATGTTTTCAAAACCTTTAAGGAGCTTGATGAATTCTGCTAACCCTACGTGGTGAATGTTCCTGGGGGTTCTTCTTCACTTCATTCTCCTACAGTTTCCATTTTTCTTAAAACCCCTTATTTAGCTCTGCGTCCCTGTTCCAATTCCAACACTTCTTCATGAGTCAGTTGCACAGGCGCCACCTCTAGGAGCTCCTCAGTGTCCCCCTCACCCACCCCCGGGCACAGCTGTTCTCCGTCCCCACCAAGCCATGTTGGTTTTCGCAGCTTCTCCATCCTTTTGAAGTTATGGATGAACATCTTCAGTGTCTTCTTCCAGATGTCATGTCACTCCTGGGGGAACTCCAAGTGCAAACAATGTTCCAGTTGCCATCAGAGGCAGCCCTCCCCGAATTGCAGCGGCGTCTCCTGTGTTTTCCTCGGTGGCAGGGATGGCCTGGACGAAAGTCCTCCTCAGGCAGAAGGCCTTCAGAATCGTGATCACTTCTTGATTCGTTGGCTGGATCAAAGAAGTGGTGATTGGAGAGAGAGAGACTCCACCTTGATATGGGGTGACAATCACCAACAAGAGGTGATGTCCAGGAGCATTAGCCGCAACAAGCAAAACCTTGAAAGGTTTCTCCAAAGAGTACTTTTCAGTTTCAGGCCGTAGCGTTCAGAGGGGTGCCTTGGATGAGCAGCTGGGTCATCCTCGACTTCTCGTCGCTCCTGTGTGCAGCGGCAGTGTGTGCTTGCTGATGTGCTCGAAAGCCGTGAGGTTCTCCCTGCTCCAGATCACAGAGCCTGTGACACTGTCCCCAAGCGAGACTGTTATCCTATCCTCAAAAGCCTTGAAACCTGGCGGGGGCATGGTCTCCTTATGGATGAAGTCCTCTCAGGCATCCGTGTCCAGAGCGGGGAATTTTTCGTCACGCTGAGTATTTGCCCTGGCAAGTGATTTCCCTGCACAATCAGCTTAGCTAGAGTTTCCAACAATTCCTCAGCTGCCTTCATATCAGCACTTGCAGAATCTCTGCTCACTTTCGCGTTCCATGATGAATAACAATTCTTGAATTATTTAAACCACTCAGAGCCAGCAGTAAATTCAACATCATGGTCAGGGCTGGCCTTTTTGTTCAACATCGTGAGCAAACTTTGCTTTGGCTGTGATGGTCCCGGTGCCGAGAGGGGGACACTTCTGTGTCTGCCCTTCGTTCCAGGTCATTAGCAATTTCTCCTTATCTGATATAAGCCCTTCTTGAAGTTTCGTTTGTCTTGTTGCCTTCATGGAAGCATATCCTGAACAGCTTCTGTCACTTTTGTTCTTGTTCCCAGAGATGGTGGGTAGCTGTGGTGGGCAAGGGCATTCCCGACTGGCGAGCGATAGCCATCGCTGGTTTTCCTCCTTCCCAGTCCTTCATCACTTTTAATTTTACTTCCAGGTCAGTTGCTCCAGCAACATTAGCAGTGGGTTTTGTGCACTCAGGGGCTGTGATGCACAGCACAACATGAGATTAAATCAAGCACAAGAGCAAATGGTACATTCACGAGACTTGATAAACAGGACACGGTTGAGGCGTCTGCTGGTGTAACACACTGTACACACTGTTTTACAGCAAACTATTTTTTTAGGTAGAAAGTGTACACTCTAAAATAGTGATAAAAATGGACTATAGTAAGTCGTAAACCAGTAACAGTGGTTTATTATCAAGTATTATGTCGTGCACATAATTGTATGTGCTGTACTTTTACACGACTCTCAGCGCAGGTTTGTTTGCACCAACATCACCATAGACACCTAATCATTCTCCACAATGATATGATGGCGCTAATGGCACTAGGTTGCAGGAATTGTTTAGCTTCGTTATAGACTTATGGGACCGCTGTCTTATATGGGGTTCGTCATCGACAGAAACATCAGTACGTGGTGATGGCTATAGTTAGTATGTTGTCAAGCTGATCAACTTTTTTTCCCTGTAGGGCCTTGTATTATGACAAAAATACATCGGCAGGCATCAGAGGGGTTCAGTACCTCGCTATAACTTGTTCTTTCTGCTTGTGTAAGGTGACAAGGAGTTTAAAGGGAAGAGCATTTGTCTGTGCGAACATGTTCACCTGTAACAGATACTACACAAATATGTACAAGTATGTCATTGGAAGTCTGATACTGAAGGATTAACATAATTTTTAAAAGCTGTTTGTGTGTGGAATCTCCAAAACAGACACTTTCTTGGCAAAAGCATTGAGAAAAAAGAAAGCTCATTCAGTGACTGGAACTGAGGAGTCATTTTGCATGAAGTTCATGTTGAAGATGGGTTTTAATGACGGAGTTACGCGGTGGTTTGCAGATAGAGATTTAGTGGGACTGTGTAAAAAATAACTAGGTGCGTGAGAGGAGAAATAGAGATTATTTCATAGGTGTATAATTAAATGGAGGTTGGACAATACAGGAATGAAAAGAGAAAAGAAAGAGAGCTGTGAGATTCAAAAGGCAGTTGAGAAAAAGCACTGGAGATAGCGCAGAAAAAGAGATTAAAGGTTTAAGTAACAGCTGTCATTTATTAGCTATTACTTTCCCTGACTCAGAGATGATTTCCAGATCTTCACCAGGAGCCAAATTGGATTTACACCAATTGAAGATAAAATAATCTGGGAGAGGTCAAAATGAGTGTTGCTGGGCTTGGGGATAGTTCTGATATACATAATGAATTTTGAAATAAGGAATATAGGATATTTCTCCTGAGAGTTCATGTGTGATGTATTAGAGCAGAGACAGGTAGAGTCAGCTTCAGTGCAATGGACCCTGGGCCGGCAGGTTCTATAGTAACCTAGTTGAATGTTAACATATTTGAAAATAGAATATGCATCGGTCAGTTTTTCAACCATAGAAAAAGGTGAGTTGAGGTCATTCAGCCAACAAAATACCCTACGTATTGAATGCTTACCAGGTGCCAAGCATGAGCTGTAGTAATGAGCAAGAGGGCAATGTCCCTGACCCCTCAGGGGACTCGTGATTGCAGAGGTCAGTGTAGGAATGATACGGCCAAGCATCGCTCAGGAGAGTCGGTGATACCATTTTTCTGTTTTGCTCAGAGAATCTTCTCCTGTGATGAGGGAGGCAGCAGGCATTTTTGTATGTTACTAGTAAAGAATTGAATCACCTAAATAATGTCCCCGTTTCCAAGTTCATGCTAACCATATACATTTCTAATCACAATTTGGATCCCCAGACGTGTCTGCGTATTGGAAAAGAATACTCTAATCAAGCAAATAGGAGGATTTTGGTCGTTATTATGTTTATATTTTTCTTTTCACCAATGGCCCTTCGTGTTCTGTGTTTTACAGCCGTCCACTGTGAGTCCCCCCGCAAGGAGCGGGCTGCCCCACCAGGGCTTTGGTTCCTGTGGGCTGGGGGCCAGACCCTTTGCTGTCCACACTCTGAGTCTCTTGAGAGCCAGCCAGCGGGCCAGACGGTGCCGTTCACTATCTGTATTAGCCTTCCTTATCTTGTCTTACACTTTCTGGAAGGAATAGGTCTCATTCAGTTATTCCAAGTCATATTGAGCGTGGATCTGAGAGAGATTATTTTTAAAGCAGTGATAGAGTAGGTAAGTCGTTCCTTCTTGTTTCCTCATAGTAGCTGGCTTGTGTTCAGACCTCCTGTCACCCCAGACACCTCCTGCCTCAGGTGTGAGCGGCAAAGGCCCAGCCCATCGTCTTCAGATGTCTGTCTATCGTTCAGGGAAGGAGTGGCCTCGTGATGTGTTAATTTGCTTTCGACATCTGGTTCTAGGCCCTCTACTTAGAAGTCTGCTGTTATATTTGGTTACTGGCCAAAGCAACCTCAGGCTACCTTTAAAAAAATGTCAACCTAAAGTTACTTTTACTTCTATAAAGAGATTTTAAGTAGAGCACCAGCTAATTATCCTATAAGAAAATCAATCTTTTCTTGGTATCAGCATTTTTATTTTATTTTTATTTTTTAAACTCTCAGCATAAAAATACTTAAACAGATTTCTGCCCGATGACTAATAATCTATTTTTTTAAACCATTGTTCTTTCTATGTAGATCTCAGGGATATTTTGCCCCAAATGGTATTTATAATTCACAGTGGACTTGGTTTAAAATTTGGTATTAGCACTACACTTTTTTCATCCAAAGTCAAAACGGGAAAGTCATATAGTGAACACTTTCCTTTAGGATGTGGTCTGTACTTGGGTATATGACTATTTAATTATGTTGCCATTACTAGGTTTGTAGAAAGCAGTTTCATAATAGGAAGTCTAAAACTTTGAAACAGTGTTCATCTTGTTTTGTCTTCAAACTAGCAGTGCGTCCTGTTTATGGATAAAATAGGATGAACCCGATACAACTAGAGACACTCTAGTTGGAGCCTGGATGGCAGGTGAGTGGGTGGAATCCTGGCTGGGAGCACTGTACAGCACGATTTTGGAATCTCGAGCTTCGGGTTCCAGTGTCACGTGCCATTGGGAAGCGGGCAGTGAGAACGAAACATGATATTATTTTTCCACAGTATATGGAAGAGCACTTTAGCAAAGTCCACCAAGGCTTGAATGGGCCTAGAAGCCGTAGCGAATGGGGAGCAGAGCAAGCCGTGTGGTTCTGGAATGATGCCCTGATACCATGTGGGTGAGAATTCTAGCTACAGGTCGCATAGGGGCAAGTCAGACTAAAAAAGCTTTCATGAACTGTTTTAAAAATTTGAATGATTCTTTTAGAGCAAAGGAGTCTAGCATATCAAAAATCCACAGATTAACAAAGTTTAATTCCATTTGTCTATCTTCTATAATGGTCCAGACACAGTCCCAGGTACCTTTATAGTGTGTGGTGTAGTGAAAATAAAGCTGAAGCTAAAAACTGAATATAGGGGTTATTTCATGCCCTATAAACATGCCAGATGGAATCACTAGCAGTGTATTACCAACAACATGTGGAAAAATAATATGTAGTGACTGATAATGTTATAATTGGGTTTATGCTTTCTATTTGTAGCTCTGGTCATTTCCCCCCCATGGCCAGTGCTAGTGGAGAGTTTGAAATATGTATGCATGTCTATGCATGGAGAGACCAATACATTCCATTTAAACATCCTAATTGTCTCTTAAATATTGCACATATTAATGCTTAGATATTTCATATCATGGGAGTATTTCATGCCAGATTCCTTCTGTTTTTATCCAAGGCTCAATCATTGCCAAATGCTGATGTATATTCTTCACACAGAAAAATATAATGCTTGATGACTCTTTGCTCATTTTCTGCTCATTTTCTTCTGTCTGTAATATTGTCACAAGCAAAACTCCTTCTTTGCCTCTTCGGTTTCCCTCAAATTTATCTCGTTCCTCACTATCACCATAAAACTTCTAGATCGAATAGTTTTGTTTCTGTGTATTTATTTCTCAACTCATGACAGTCTGTCTCCTGATCTCACTGCTCAGTAAAGGCAGCCCGTTGAGGGTCCGCAGTGACCTACTGAGCACCAGGTCTGCAGCTTCTCTGAAGTCCCTGGGCTGCTGCCTGTCCACACTGGAGCGATTTGGTGCCGTTTGCCACAGGCGCAGCTCCTCACCTCTGTGACTGTTCCTTTCAGTCTCTTTCACTGGCTCTCCTTCCTCTGTTCTTGAATGACCTCCGAATGCAGGTTGAAACCCTTCATGTCTGTCACTTTTGTCACAGTTTGGGACTCATCACCTCTTACCAGGTGCAATCCAAGAGACTCCTATTACTCTCACAGATTATTGAGCATTAGCCTCTCTCACTTGTTCCAAATCACACTATGGACTGGCCAGAGCAGTCACTCAGTAAGAGCAGCCCAATCCTGTACGTGGTTGCTTAAAACACCCATTGCCCATGGATAGAATAAAAGTCCTCTCCATGGGACACAAGCCCCCTCAGAGTCCGGCTTCCATTTTCCATTCCTGCCTCACATCACTGCACCATCCGCTGTCCTGCAAACAGGACCGGCTGCCTCTGAATCCGTGCTCCTGCCCACACATCCATCCATCCTCCCCATCCCCCCCTCTCTGTCTAGCAGTCTCCAAGGTGTTTACTCTCTTTCTGCCTTTCCCCCATCCACACAATAAAGGAAACTGCAGTGTCTATACTAAGGGGACATTGCAATGGTTGAAGGAAATCAGGGCCACATAGCCGCAGAATTTCCCACCAGCGCTGTGAGGTGACCTGTGCCCACTCACCGTGCTCCCTGTTTTTACAGCACTCTGAGGTGGGCCTGGGGGGTTTGCAGAGGAGGCTCAGGAAACCAATACAGATAATTAAAAGTTTAGGAAATTAGAACCATAAAACACAGGTAAAGAAACAATGATTCAGCCGAGAGAAGAAAAATCCTGAGGGAAGATATAAGAAAGAAAAATTATTTCCTGGAGGATAGATTCAAACCATCTTCCATTAATATTGAGAAGAAACACAGCAAAGCATGCAGGATTTTTATTTGCCACGAGAAACACTTCCTAGATAAGGGATTGGCTATCTAGAAAAGTTTATTCACAACATTCTTACATTTATTTATCTGTAGGTCTAAAAAATATATTTTCTTCTGTCTAGCCAATTTAAATATGAAGCGGCCTGAACACAGCGAAGTGATTTGGGTGATTTTGCAGCTTCTCTTTCCCCCTCAGTGAGTCAGTCCCTCTGGCTCTTCTTGCCTTTATCCATTTTTTGGAATCTCTCTCTCTGGCTTGCTGTCCCTTTGTCTCTGTATTTGTGTTTCTCTCTCTGGTTTTCTTCCTCTTTGTTCTCTTCTTTTTCTTCTTCCATCCGTCAATACTTCTGCCCCATCCTTCGAGCCCCAGTATGAGCAAGAGACTTTCAGAAATGGTCCAGACACTGCTGTTTTCCTTCGTTGTTTATCTCAAATTCATTGTCACCTTTTGGCTGGCATTGAAGCATCAGAGCGACATTCCATTTCTTCAATGAATGAAGATGGAAACGTTTTTATGATCACTTGCTTTAACAGTATGATTTTCTGAGATCTTCTCCCTCCTATAATATACTTTCCTTAGCACACTTCTGTGTCTCTTTCCTTTTGAGAGGAATTTTCTCTATCACTTGTGAGTACATTCCACTGAGAATCGTTAAGGTCCTTCCTTGCCTGCTGTTAGAAGTCTGTGGGAAGGGTCACTGATCAGTAGCTCTGCTCTGGGGACCAAGGACGGCCAGAGAATGCCTTGCGCACCTTTGAGCCGTCTTGGCAGGTTCCATTTCTAACCAAGTAGTTGATTGCTGTTCTGTCTTTCTGTTCACGTGCATAGGTCCCCTTTCTGTTGGTGATGGTGGTAGTCACCTTTGTCTTTCTCTCATTAGCATTGCCTCATATTTCTCCTCTGTGGTATTTTTCTGTTCTTTTCACCCCTTTTTAATTTGCTGACTCCAGGTCAAATTTCATCTTGTCTTTTTCTGTGACTGGCTCCTTACAGACACGACGTACTCTGGCTTCCTACCACTGGGTTTGCTGCTGGGTCCCAGCACCTGCCCATGGAATCCACCTGGCACCGAGGTGACAGATGGTAAAGCTGGTATGACTTGTGGGAAAGTCACGTGGCTGAATCGATACAGCTATTTTTCTTTTCTCCAGAGCAGGTATAATATCTCATCCTTGACTTTTTTATCTGGTGTTTACTAGACTTTCCCCTTAAGCATTTCAGAAGATGACAGGTAATTTAATTTTGTTCCTGGTGTTCTATTCTTCACTAGCTCTCATGCCATAGTTGAAGAGAACGATCTTGTGTCCTCTCTCACAAGTTCACTGTGACCCAAAAAAACCCAGAATTAAAACTGTACAATATAGACTCTAGTAAAAAGAGTAGAACTGGCACTTCTCTTGAAGAGTGCATGAGAAAGGAGCAAGTCAAGAGAAAGGAGCAGTGGTCACTATGCACAGGATATTGACTTGCTTGTTTATACCTGACCACTGCCTACTGCTATTTCAATAGGTGCTGCTAAGTGGAAGCTGCCCTGGAAAACTTATTTGGAATTGAGTGTAAATAATGTTCCTACAAAGCAGAATTATTAGTTATTATATGGCCTGTAATAAAATAAAGTCACTTAAATGATTACTTTGGCTTCTTGTCCTTTCTCCTTTTTTCCTTTATTATTGCTATTAGTACTATTTTTAAAATTAAATTAAATTTTTTCATCACCATTTTTCCCCTCCATACCCTCTTCTACCTCTACCTACCATCCTCTCCCCAATTCTAGTTTTACTCTGTGACACCAGCCCGTTACTATAATTTTCAAGTTTGTATGCATTTGTCATATTTCTCATATTCTTTCTAATTGATTAACTCATTCATTGATTAAGTAACATTTATTGAGCAATTACTATAGCTGAGTTAGTGTCCCCATATAAGAGTTCAATAGAGAAAGCAATGCACAAAAATAGCCACGATACAGGTATAAAACGCATTCTTGTTCAGTTCCCTCCATTAGAAACGCAGTTGTATCTCCCTCTGCTTAGGCCTGTGTTGTTAACTATTGGTGCGTCTTTCTGCCCCTTCACAGCCAGTCTCCTGGAGTGAAAACACCTGCACTCATTGCGTCCAGTTCCTTTCTCCCTGGTGGGGCCAAACTCATGCACTCTAATCTTGGCCTCTCCCCAACCACTAAAGTGTTCTTGCTGAGGTCAGCAATGATTTAAATGTTAAATTTAGCACGTATATTCCACTTCTTAGTTTTTCATTTCACTTACACATCTCATACTGTCAGTCATTTTTCTTTAATTTATTACATTCCATTTTCTCGATTCCCTTGTTATATTTCATCCTAGTACTCACTTATTTTTTTCTCCTTTCAGGGGAGCAGCCTTCTCTTTAAACAGTGTAGTTATTTTTCCTTTTCCACTTTCCTTGAGGTTGGCACTCTTGGGATTCTGACCTCAATTCCCTTTTCTCTTCTTTGTGGAATTTCACCCACTTTTATAACTGCAGACTGCAAACTCCACCTCTCCCCTGCGTGCGTTTGGATCTTTTCTCTCTTTCCCAGCACAGACTAGGCTGTTCAGCTACTTACTGGGCACGTCTTTCATGCTCTACAGGCATATAAATTCCATCTTTTAAAAACTGAATATATCTCTTCTCTTCAAATCCGCTCCTCTCCCTGTGTTTCCTAATTTGGTGAAAGGCACCACCAGGCACTCAGCTGCTGAACTGAAGTGTAGAGATCAAGGGATCTTCCCTGTGAAATTCCTTACTGTATCTTTGTCTTACAGATTTATTGGGGTATACAAACGATCAATTGTCTCGTTTGTAGATAATTTTATAATTTATATTTTTGTAAATCATGATCTACCTATATAATTATCATCTCTCTAACCTTCTGCAAATGTAATTGTTATACACATCTTGATTTATTTATTTAGAAACTACGTACAGAAAATATATGGGGAGGAAATTGTTGCAATTATGTGATAAAATGTCAGATGACATTTTCCTCCAATTTTTAATGATTTTATATTTTAATAGTGAATTTTTAAAAACTGTCTGATTAAAAACATCTTAAAAGAAGAAGAGCAACAAAACATAAGGAACTTGTGTTCATGGAAAACAATAAAATTTTATATTGAGGCCAGTCCTCTTCTCATTGAGTAGTGACCCAAATTTCTTTTTAAGAGAATGTCAATAGTTTAATTAATTAATTAAAAATTATTAAGTGCCTAGATTAACCAGGGGGAAAGTACTATGATTCAGAAAACAAACAAACAAAAAACCCAACTCAGCTTTAGAAGATAGGGGAGGAAGAGAAGAGAGAAGTGATAGTGGAATCATATTTCAAAAGATAGGCAAATGTTGACTCCTGAAAAAAATGAAGGAAGGGATGCCAGGCACAGGGAACAGCAAAACCGCACAGACACGGAAAAACAAGGGGAACGCAGAATGTCTGGAGATTACGACGTGTGTGAGATGGAGGGAGTGCAAATGTTGTGTGCATGTTATTTTGTTGATCCACAAATTTAGTAGGCATTGGTGAAAGGAAATAAAAAGGATTGTTTCCCTTAGTTAGCTCTTTAAGTATTATGCAGTGTCTGACTTTATTAAAATTAGTATGCATAGCATTTTTTTCCACCTCTGTTTTCCAGGTGTTGGTATTTTTTCACTTCTCTAAACTTTACTTCTTTATCACAGTTTATTTGTATAATACCCATTGGGCAAATCTTGTTTCTTTTTTTCTCTCCATCTCTGTTTTTAAAACACAACTCATGCATTTTACTTTCCCTGCTCTCAGATGTCATTTGGGACTATAATGCAGCTGTTAGCCAAGAAACTTTCACCTAATTCTTAAATAGTCTGAAGTAACATTAAACTGCTCATGTTTACTCACAATGCATGTTCTACAGCATTTGTTTGGAAGCTGACTCCGAGCTGAGTAAGAGCAGTCCGGGAGGGGCTGTGCTGACTCACTCCACTGTCAATGCGCCATGTGCCAGGCCGCTTGTGTGATCGCAACGAGTTTCCACCAGCAGGTCTCTAATTTAAATAAATCCTCATGTCGTTAATCACCAAAGATGTAATTATGCCTTCATGTGCTGTGTACTTTTACATTGATGATTCGGAAGCAGATTTTTCTTTGATATTTTCATCATTTTTTCATGAACTTGAATAGGGAATTGGGTAGTTGAAAGTTGAGTACCCTGAGCAGACTTCACCTGACTTCTGATGGTAGGATGTTCGTAGTTTTTCTGAATGGAATTTTGTACTAATCTGGTGAACACCCAGTCTGACGAATAAGTGAGGGCCCTTTGCTGGAAGTCAGGAAGCCATAAGTGTTTCCTCTTCATGAGCCTCAGCTTTGGCCATTCCTGATCTATCCAAAGGTATTTAGTTGTGTCCTTTTGGTGCTTATAATTTTTAGGGTGCTTATGATTCTTAGAGTACATTCACTTGTTCTGCCATAATCCGTTCTTCAGTGGTCCTTTGTGGTGACTCCTGAGACCCTCTGTGACTTGGTGTGGTGACTCTTGCCCTCAGTTGCTGTGCAGACCAACAGAGGCGGTGTGCAGAAGCTTCGGCTGCAGCAGCAGTGGGCCCCCAGTCTGCTGTGTGGTAGCATCATCAGGAGGCTTAAAAATTCACTGATGCCTGTGCCCGCCTCCAGTTTAATGAAGTCAGAATCTGTTGGACTGATTCTGATTCAGGCAGTGACCTATTTTAGAAGTTCCCCAGGTGAACCTCATGTAACCGGGATTGAGCACGAGTAGAGCGTGGATTAAGACTGAAGAATGTGCAGGGTGTGCTCACCTTTGGGTAGTGGTAAGTGGAGCTGCAGAGTCTGGAAAGGAGGTCTTGGGGATGGAGAAGTGAAAATCCCGGTAGATCTTTAAGGAAGTGCAGTGTGGACAGAGAGGACTTTGTTTCATGTATAAAGTCAACAAGATATGAACAGAAGGGCTTGAAGTAAGAAAACAGAGCGGAGGGTAGGAGATGGGGCCCAGAACAGCTGCTGTATCATTACCTGGTGCCCTTTATGGTGTGTGACCGGAGCAGGTAAAGCCAAATCGTGAAGAGACAAGGACGGGGAAAAAGAGGATAATTCAGTTCAATAGACAACACATATTTCAAATCAGTAGAAATTATAGTTGTCCTGTTATATATCATCTGTTCTTAATTTTGAGTGTTGCTGATTTGCAGGAAGGTTGTTAGACAAACTATAAAGCATAGGTGGCAAACACAAGGCCCGCCGGCCGAATCCGGCCCTCCACCTTGTTTCTACCCAGCAACAACACCAAGCTCCTTGCCCCTAGTTAAGGAGTAGTTACATTTATACAGTCCTAAATTTGCATTCAGCCCTTTGAAGGCAACCACAAAGCTGATGTGACCCCCGGTGCAAATGAGTTTGACACCCCTGACCTAAAGCCACTGAAAAGGTTATCAGAGCTGTGTTAAGGAAGAGGTGCTGTGGGCCTGAGTGTCCTCGCATTGTGCACATGGACCTTGGCTATAAAAGTCAGCTAGGGTTTCCCCGGCTCAGACACAGTGTGCATCCGGAGGTATCCCTTAGGCCTGTTCTCTCCACGCAAGCACTCCTAGCGTGCCCTCACTCCAACTATGGGAGCTGGGTAAATAGTGAACCAAGTGTGTAACTAGAGGGCCTGGTGTTAAGCTCAGGGGTTGCTACCAGGTTCCCTTGTCCTTTCCTATGGACACTGTCTGATTTTATACCCTGGTGCCCAGATTTCTATTAAATCACCTCCCTGGATTTGTTGATTTTTAAATTGGCTGAGCAGCTGTCCACAGGCCTCAGTTGTCTGCTGATCCTTAGCTTTGGGTCCTGGTTCGGACTCGGATTGTTCAGCCCCCTCGCGTGGTTTCTGGCTGTGGAGACACGTACGCAGCAACCACTGTGGAGAGGTCCAGAGCTGTCCCGTACCCTCCTCCTGCACTGTGCCCACCAGGTCACAAGTAATGAGTCACTTCAACTAAGGGGTTTATGAAGGTACCTGAATATGAGTGAACCTAAAATCTGTAATAAGGATATGCTTTTCTATTAATAAATTGAACATCAATACATACAAAACTCAGTTTGGCTTGATATCAACTTCCAGCTCTTCCTTACCATCTAAAAAAGAAGGTTGAGTTTCTCCAAAAGGAACTTTTCTCCCTTTCTCTTTGGATTTAACAAATATTAACTGGACGCTGACAGCATCAGGCACTGTTAGATATTTCTACCTGTGTTGATGTCAGGACTGGCACTTTCAGGGCTCCCCAGATGCCTTCTGATCTTCCCAGACCTGGCTGACGGTGATTTCATGCGTTATTAACATTCCGCTGTGTTTCTCACAGGCTGGTGACTGGTTAGTACAGCATGGTAGTTACAGTGTATGCAAGGGGTAGTCTGTTCAAGGGACAGTCTATTTTTAATGAAAAAAACAGGTCATTTAATAAAAATACTCAGTCCAATCAAGATCTCTGCACTCAAGAGGAATTAAAAGTGAGTATCTTTGACCCTGGCCAGTGTGGCTCACTTGGCTGGAGCATCATCCTATAAACTGAAAGGTGTAGCTTTGATTCCCAGTCAGGGCATTTTTCTAGGTGTGGGCTTGGTCCCCATTTGGGGCACCTACAAGAGGTCCCTGGTTTGGCGCGTATGAGAGGCAACTGATCGACATTTCTCTCTCACATTGATGTTTCTCTCCCTTCCTCTCCCTCCCTTCCCCTCTCCCTAAAAATCAGTAAGTGTGTAAGAATGTCCTCTGGTGAGGATAAAAAAAGTGCGTACCTTTGGGTTTCAAAGAAGTGCTTTTTCAGCTGGACACAAATGTGAGTGATTTCTCTGTTAATGTGCAGATTGATTCGTTAAGAGCAGAAAGTGGATGCTTGACAGTAATAATCATTCTAGTGCAAGTAAGAACTTCAGAAAGGAGCTGGAAGAAAAACAGAACGTATGCAGTCTTGTGTTAAAACAACAAAACAAAACTCATTACTGATTAAGTACAGGTATGAATTCATGGAAGTTGCCTTAAAATTTCAGAGATATTGCCCTGGCTGGTGTAGCTCAGTGGATTGAGTGCAGGCCGGGAACCAGAGGGTCCCGGTTCGATTCCCCGTCAGGGCACATGCCTGGGTTGCAGGCTGGGTCCCCAGTGAGGGCCATGTGAGAGGCAACCATACATTGCTGTTTCTCTCCCTCTCTGTCTCCCTCCCTTCTCCTCTCTCTAAAATAAATAAATAAAAAATCTTAAAAAAAATTTCAGAGATATTGTTAAATCGTACAATTTGAATGATAACATATTAAGGCATGGCTAAATCACTATCAACATCTCAATTAGAGTACTAATGAGAAGCATCATCTCTCTGATGAAGCATGTGTGGGGGGGTGCATATTAGAGAAAGTAGAGGCAATGCTACAGGAATTCGGTGTTGAATTATACAATTCAAATTGTAGGGATTTGAAAATGTTGTCTCAGAAGTGAATGGAAGTTGTCTTTCTGGAGGTAAAACAAGTATATATTTAATTGTAAATTGGGAACATGGCTTCAGCGATGGCTTGTTTTCGCATCAGCTTGGCTAGACTATAGTGCCCAGCTACTTAATCAAACACCAGTCTGGGCATTGCTCTGAAGGTCTTTTGCAGACGTGATTAACATCTACAATCAGTGGACTGTAACTAATGGAGCATATCCTCGATGATGTGGGTGGGCCTCACTCAATCAGTTGAAAGGACTTAAGAGCAAAAACAGGTTTCCCAGAGAAAGAAGTTCTTCCTGAAGATCACAACATCAGCTCCTGCCCAAGAAATTCCAACCTGCTAGATGCCCTATGGATTTCTGACTTGCTGGCCACCACAGTTGCTTAAGCCAATTCCCTGAAAGAAGTATTATTGTGTATGTGTATTTGTATGTATGTGTCTGTCTGTCTATCTGTCTATCTAATCATTATCTCCTACTGGTTCTATTTCTCCGGAGAATCTGACTGATAGAGCTTTCTAAGTGGAAAGCATCGTGAAGATATGAAGTAGATACTATCCAGGTGCAAGTTGGGATAGGGGAGTGGGGTTTGTTCTCATGTTCCCATTTCAATGAGTGAAAAAGCAAACTTCCTGAAGGCTATGAAAAACCTTCTCTGGGGCAGCCCATGCTCCCCAGGCCTCTCCCTGTCTCACTGGGCACCTGGGCATCCCTCTGACGTGCCTGCTGCTCTCAGCCATCTTTGCCTCTGTACATCTGTTACCTTTCACTTCACATGCGTTTTCCCTTCTCTGTCCCTCTGTGAAGCCTGTGCTTCTTCCTGCCCTTTCCCTTTCACACCAGAACTGGGGGCTCTCATTTCTGCCTCTTCGGTCACTTGGAGCATTTTCTGCAAATTGCTTTGTTGATATGTTTCTGTTTTTTTCATTTGCTAAATGATAATGACCTTGTCTTATTCATCTTTGTATTCCCAGCACCCAGCACTGGTCTAGGCATATAGGATATATTTCATCACTGTTGCTCGAAGAATTAATAAATAACTGGCTCTCTCCTTAAAGTTAAGTTGCAGATGGTGAGGAGGTATCTTTGGTGGCTATTCTTTCAGAGCCAGGTATGCTTCTTGTACCTCAGTTGCCTGAAAAGAAATTTCCAGCCCAACAGACCTCTAAACCCTACCCAAAGCCTGTGCTTTCAGTGTTTGTGGGGAGTGGTACCTACGTAAAGCTGACAGGGGCCACCTGTGCAGAAATCTCTGGTATCTGATGTTGGTAGCATGAATACTTCAGAGACTGAGCACAAGTTTGGGCTAATTTATTCTAACCTTTACAATTAATGACCTCAAGCTCTACCTACTACATTCATTAGCAAGGAGTCCAAAACCCTTTTGAAGTTTTACCCAACACATTCACTTTACATTTGATGCCTTATCTAATCAGTCCAATATGGGGTCACTGGGGGCTTTTTCAGATACCCTAGAGGAAACTGTGCCATCTGATTATTCTATGTGACATGTGTCTCGCTGCCACACTGTGTCATGGCTGAAGCTTGCGCCTGCATTGTGGACTCTTGTCCACTCACTATCTGTGTCCTCCCTGGCCCAGACCCTTCCTAGGCTATGAGGTATCCCTCATCCTGGAATGGCTGGGTTCAGAAGAACTTCTGTTAGTTTTATCGGGTGCTGAAACAGCTCTCCCATCTGTGGCCTTGAGTGGAAAGCTTGGTCACCCACTTTTCCTATGGTTTTTGTTGGAGGTTTCCTCATCACGCTTCCTTTCCTACTACTAGGACTTAGTCACGCCCTCTACAAGCCTGTGTGCCACCCGTCCTGAAGGAGAGATCGATCCATTTCCTCTCCACGTGTCAGGGGTCTTGGAGAGCTTTGCTAGAGTCACAGGAGCTTATTATAATCTTTCTTATCTTGACCCAGGGAGCTACTGGGAAGTTGCCCAAGTGATTCTTCATGGAACTGAGGGAACAAGTACTTAGAGGTGACTCTCTGCTCCACCCATTGAAATCAATGAAGCAGATACCAATTTTTGTGGGTCTTTCAAATGGTGCTTGACTTAATCTCTACCTTAGCAGGCATTAGGTATGTCAAAATGGCAGCCCTTGCTCATTACCTTGTTATGGTAATAAGGCCATACCATCACTTTTTCCTGAACAGAGACAAAGAAGCATGGTTAGTTAAAAAGCAGAAAGATGTTTAAAATAAGTGCCCTATGGAAGGAACTCTAACAATCTGCATTCCAATGTGACTTGTCTGCAGGCTTTAAAACAGAGGCTGAATCACATTGTAGGTACTTAATGCCCTTCACTACATCAGTAAGTTCAGCTTCGTCTTTCATTATTCCTTTATACTGTTCTTGTTCTGGCCAAGATAATTCACTGCCTGCCCTGCTCCAGCACACACAGGCTTGCTCACACTTCAGGAATCATCTCTACTTCCTCCACCTGCCACATGGCACTCTGATCCAATAGAAAAATAATTTTCTCCCCAAAGTTGTGTTAGTCTTTTGCTATCCCAGTGTTCCCCCTACCATTTCTTAAGCCTTTCCTATAACCATAGATAGGTACTTTGTTTTTATAATTCTTAAAAATGTAGAAATAATATACCTATGCAAAAGTACACAGGACACATATTTACAGCGAACGTTGCCGGCGTCCTGGAAGCCCCCCTGGTTGTCCTTCCTAACAGAAGAACTCTCTCTCCTACCACGGCAACCCCTATTTCACGTTTATGCTCTTTCCTCTCTGGCTTTTCTTTACAGTTTTACCACTTACAATACTGTACTAATCACTGTGGTTTAGTTTAGCCCCTTTCTAAGCATTATGTACTTGTAACCGTAGAGTATGTTCTTTCTTTCCTTTTTCTTTTTTGTCTGGCTTCTTTGATGTAATAGTTTCTGAGCTCCATCCAGGCTTTGAGGGCTTTGTGTAGGAATAGTTTTGTCATTTTCATTGTGGAATAGCCTCCATTGTATGGCTGTGCCCTCCGTTCTTTTGCTGATAGACATTCGGGCTGTTTCCAGTTTTCGGCTATTACAGATAATGGTGCCATAAATATTTCTGCACATTTCCCTCGGTGCCCGTGTGCACATCTGGGCCCGGGACTTCTGGGGGGACAGTTTCTAATGATAACATTCAATTTTGTGACTAGAGCTATTTGTTTTATTCCTATGTGCATTTTGATAATTTGTAAATGTTTTTCTAGTAATTTGTTTGTTTCATGTACGTTTCTTTAAAATGTACTCTTACGATCTGGTTAATCTCTGCAGCGTCTGTAGTGATGCCCCCTTTTCATTTCTGACATTGCTTATTTGCGCATTTTTGGTTTATATTTTGATCAGTCTTGCTAGAGAGTGAACAATTTTAAGTCTTTTCACAGGACGTTAAGGGAGAACTTACAGTATGTTGATATCTCACATTTTCTGTGTGAATTTGCCTCTTTTTTTCTTACCATTTTGTCAATTACAACAACATAACATTGAGAAAAACATTATTCAAGGACCTTATTAAGAAGGAACCTTTTGTCATTAGACAAAAGTTTCAACTTACCAAGCAGGCATAGTATGCCCTCGAAATAACAGAAATTAGAATAACTTAATCCTTACTTATATAAATTAGCCTATGATAAAATTGGTTTCATTACACATCATTTTGTTCAAAGTTACAGAATCTGTTGACTACTGTAAGTGAGGACTTACTGTTCATTGATGTCTCACATTTCCCATTGAGTCTATAATACATTTTGACTTGATCGAAACTCTAGTGTAGCTACACCAATTTGTTTTTGTTTCCATGATACCTTTTCCACCTTTTTTTTTACTATTTTATTTTCAATTTTTATGTAGCCTTAGTTTTAGATGTATTTTTTCTATAGGCAACTTATAACTGAGCTTTGACTTGGCAGGTCTGAAAAGTATCTTTATTATGTCCTCATATTCTTTCTGCTTTCTGCATATTCTATTTCCTCTGACTTCCTCATTTTTGTTTAGTTTTGAGCTTTTTAATTTCTTGTTGAGGATTTTCCTCAAATATATAATATCTGAAGACTACTCATTTTAAGAGTGGCCAATAAAAAAATGATTGGAAAGTCTGTGCATAGACAGACTTGTGACCGGTAAGACTTGGGGGAATGGGGCTGTGGTGGGTGGGAATTTGGTGGTTTCACCGGGGCCCCTCAGTCGATAATAAGACTTTCAGGAAGTGCAGAGCTGGTTAGTTTTCTTTGAGATGTAACTTCTGCCTTCAATGCCTAGGATAGCGTAGTACTGTGGATGTACCAATGACAGATCTCAGAACGGGTGAAGGTGGCATAGGGTGCAGTAACGGAATCTGGAGTGGTACCTTTCTTGCTTTTGGCACAGATGCCGGCACCTCTGGGCCTTGGCACGCACGCCGACGGCATGAGTAGCTGTAGCAGCAGCTTTGGTGGACGTCAGAGGAACAGCATGGCTTGTGAAGCATCCTTGACATCAGTGTCAGCTGGAGAACAGCACTGTTGTAGGCACAGGCTCTCACAGAACAAATACGGCTCTCTGAAAACTCAGACTTACTTGGGAAGAACCTTCTGGGCCTGCAGTGCTCAGAAGGGTGGTGGAAATGTGGCCTTGCTCCCTTTGGTTCTTCCCCTAGGCTGGTGTGATGCAGCTTGTGCCGCACACGTGCAAACGCAGAGCCTGGAACTCCTTATTGTTAAAACGAATGGAGCTGTATCATTAATAAAATTGCATGGCAGCTTTAAGGAGCAACAATTATGATATCGCCTCTAATTTGAAGGGCATGTGATAATAAATTGTTAGACTAAGGAGTTGCCCCATGGGTGTGGCTCCACACAGAGTTCAAATCCAGAGGTGGCTGAGGGTGAAGGGTGTGAGATATTTAGCATCCCAATAGTATTCGACACCTGGAAAGTGAATTCTATACCTGCTACCCCGAATTCCTCCTATTGTTGGCAAACTCAAGTCTAGGGCTCCCCTCCCAACTTCCTGTGAAATTCTCCGCAGCTCTCCACTCTCCGCTCATCAGTGTCTGCCGAATCTGACCTTGTCGTCGACGCTTCGTAGCAAACCTATGCAATCTCCAAGCTCTCCTTTGTCTGTCTTTATTTTGTCTTTTGTTAACACTTTTTACTTCTTTATCTAGCTTTTCATCTATGAGATGCACAGATATTCGCACACACATTGCCACTCATTTGGCACACGCTGACACTGTGCCACACCTCACATTCAAACAGGTTGGTTTTAATTAGAAAATGTATCCTATTTTTTTTTTTTTTTACAGGAGGGGAGTGCTATTCTGAACTTCAGCATACTTATAAAATTTGTACATGTAAATGGTACATTAAAACTTAAGCAAAAGTCCCCCTGTTTTGGGGACAGTGGCATGAGGCATGCACACAGCACACTTGTCCTTGCTCTTAATTGGAGCAGTCTGCAAACTGGCCCCAGCCTGCCAGCCACGCGATGACTCTTCTTGCAGCCAGTTTAGTGGCATTCCTTTCTAAAAGGAATTTGAGGATTGTTAAAACTGAACAAAATATTCAAAATGTTGACATTTTTAAGCTCTAAAATTTTTCTTTGGTCATGGTTATAACTATTGTCGTTGCAACCGACAGAAGCCGTCTCAGATTAATTTAAGAACAAAGGTAGGAGGCGATACTTGGATGAGAGCGGTAATTACTAGGAACTGACAGGGTGTCCCCTGGAATCCCCGGTGCAGGAATGCAGGGCTCTCTCCAGAAGGCTTTGGAAGTAGACTCCCGCACCACCAGCGTTCTCTCTCACCTCTCTTCTCTCCTTCTCATGGTTCTCTCTCTTTCTGTCTCATCCCCCCACCCCCGCCCATCTTTCTCTCTCTTCCCTCTTCTCTCTTGCTGCAGAATTAGTTCCCTGCTTCACAGAAAATTGAATGTGGTCACCAATAATCACCAAGTTGTTTTTCATCCAAATCTCTGAAAAGAGATTTCCTTCTTTCTTTCTTTGAGTATTGGCCCTAAATGACTAGATAAGGAAAAAATTGGCTATCGGCAGGCTTGGTTACTATTGTATACATGTATCTAACCTTACTCCATAAGCTTCACTCTTACACTAGGGAAGGTGTAGGAGGGAGGAAAGTACTAGACAAGAGGTGCTAGGTAACTCAGGAAGTGGCCAGTCGCTCTGAGGTGCTATTTTCTTTCCTTTGAAACTTATGAGTTTACAAGTATCAGGCCCATGGTCTAGCTAGCATATATGGAGACACCAGGAATTTGCTGAGTGAGTAAATGAATAAGAAATAAGATAGATTCTTGGCTAATATAAATCCACTGCTGTAAGAGAAGCTCTTGGATGAAAACAAAAATAGCCCCCTCTCTTTTCTTCACTGGAGTGGAGAATTAAGAAATAATGTTACATTTCTGTGGGGAAGAGAACAAGAGGTGGTTGAATTCGTGTCTAAAAGATGAAGAAGGAGGAGGAGGAGGAGAGAGGGAAAAGCATAATTATTATACTATGACAAAGCAATTATGCTTTGAATTTGAAAATTTTATAGGAAATAGTCTCATTTTTCATGTTTATTTCATTACACACAGGGGAAAAATTACAGTTTCTGCCAAAAGTTAATTATTGTTTTTACATCCCATTGTGTTCATTCCATTATTTTTAAACCTATCTTGACCTTTTAACAGCCATGAACGATTACCTTCACTGACACATACCAATTAAAATTAAACTTGTTTTTTGTCCTACTTTGGGTAGCAACAGAATCTAGTAGAATCTATAAGTTTTTATGCCTCTCTAATTACTTTGGAAGGAAGCATCATTATGCAGGTAAATTAATTAATGCCATTCTGGCTTGGCTTGCAATTCACTGTTACAACTCAGATACATTTTATTTAAATAATTATGAACACAGTGAATGCTACTTAGCTTTAAAATATGATTGGGTTAGATATGGAATAAATTTTAGGTGATTTGTGACTCTGCAAGCCCGTAGGGATTTATTGGTGTTCTGTTGACAACAAGCTCAGGATTTAAAGATCTTTGTGCTCTCTATTACATTTCCAGTGACTTCAATAAAGATACTTGAAGTGTATTGGTAGTGTTTAATTCATCAGAAGTAGAAGACAGCTCCATTTTGAGCGGTCAGTGAGAGTGGATATTCCTGGAGTGTCTGTGAGCTTGAGAAACAATTTAACTAAGAAAGACTTGGGGAATAACCACAAAAATTCTGTAACTTTAAAATTAGTTTTGAGGCTACATTGTTTTATAAATTTATAAACTTCTAAATTTTTACTTTAAAGAACAAGCAACAAATGTAGTTTGGCAGTATGCATTTTCAGGTAGTAAAGTAAATTTTTTTTCACAGGGATAAAATAAATATGGTTTACTCTAGGTATCTTATATTGTTTGTGCAGTGAATTGGTACACATAGCTATGCAGTGATATCTAGTCTTATTTAAATTGACTTTCTAAAACATTAAGGTTCAGTAGACACCTTGCAAAGATTTTACAGTATTTTACTTTTTTCATTATGAGTCCACTAACTTTTATTGAAATTAAATAAATTTACATGTGATTGCAGAAAGTCAAGGATGTGTTCTTCATTTTGATTTGATTATATTCTGGACTTTAGCTTTTTATTCCATAAGTGGTAATAAAAATGATACAATGCTATTCTATTCCAACTCTGTTAAGACATCATAATTACATGGCCTATCATTTATCTTTGGTGTCTTCTTCTAGTTTAATTTATATTGCAAGTCTTTATCTTTTACTCTCCTTTCAGTTTGGTCCTGGTATTGGAGGATCTAAGTAATCTTCTTACATTAATCAGTGACTACTTATTTCATTTAACTATTTATTGCATTCTTAAATTATACTATACACTGGGCAAATAATTTCATCTGCCTAGGTGAATGAAACATGTTCCTCACCCTTGATGAACCAAGTCTTTGGAGAGAGCGGGGCACTGTGAGAAAAACCATTACAGTGCTCTGGGAAATGTACTTAACATAGAAGTGTATTCAAAGCAATAAAGTAACACTGGGGAAGGAAGGGACGGCTTTTAGAAGCAGTGGCAGGAGATTTCTCAGTGCTTAGGCTGAGTTACTAATTTTAGGCCAGAAGAAAGGGGATGGCATTTCAGACAGAGTGCATTGCATACAAAGACACCTTTAAGGTGCGTCGTAGAATGGTGGGATGCTTAGTCAGACTGACTGCATGGAGCAGGGCCTGAAAAAAGGAGGTTGTGAGACAGAAGGAGACGAGTCTGAAAAAGAGGATGCCTCACAAAGAGCGGAGGGTCTTTTTACCCACGCTTTGCTCTGTGGCAGTGGGAACCACTACAGTTATTTTAGAAGATGGGTCCAGGAGATTGGCCATCCTTCTACGTGCTTACTATGAATAGTTGTCAGAAGTTTTAAATAATTTACTTCATGTAATCCTCAAGAAACCCTTGTGAAGGGAAGATATTTTTAATCTCCATCCTACAGATAAGGGACTGGGCGATTATTGAGTCGATCATTTGTCGCAGGTTAGAGTGGGTGGTTTGCAAACTGCACTTGCTGGCTGTGGGACTCCTTCTACTCTGCTATACCACACTACATCCCCAGAGGTCGCTCTGGTGGCGACAGAGTCTGTAATAGGAGGAAGACAAAGCTGAATAGGAGGTGGTTGTGCAATTCAGAGCGGAGGTGGTTTTGAGCAGAGTTAAGACATTGGTAGTGATGATGAAAGGAAAGCAGCATAGACCTCAGAGCTCTTCAGAAGTAACCTCAGAGGTTAACCAAATGTTGAGAGTAAAGGAGAGGGAAGGATTGATGCTACACTAAGGTTTCTGCATCAGAATAAATGCGTGTCACTGAATGGGCTGAAGCAAGGCAAGGAATGTAAAGAATAGTTGGTGTTTGGTGGATGTCAGGGCAGGTTTGTTCAATGAAAACTCCATCTATGGTCTTTTAATATATGTCTTCCTTATAGAAATTAGAAGGGATGAATGGCTAAAATTGGGGAATTTGAGGACGCACTCTATCTGTAAGCAGTGTTAGGTCCAGATGCAATTTTAATCACTTCAGGCTACTTCTAACGCTGTCTGCAGCATTGTGACATTCCGGTGGATCTTGCTCCATAGCTACCCATCCCTGGTCTTTCCTGGAAGGTCCATACACATGTATTGAGCTCCATCAAACCCTCTCAATAATCAAGAGCCAGGAATTTTGAGCAAAAAAAATCCTAAAGTTTGGTCATTTGGATAATAGTTGATTAAGTGACTAGATTAAAGTCTGGGAATCATTTCATGACAAACACAAGAAGACTGCAAAAAGGTTAATATAATAAATCTAGATTTACTACCTGGAGTTTTATAGTGACTGATTTTACCTCAATGTCGTAAGAATGTTTGGAGTTTTGTTGTGTTTAATGCAGGCCTGTGCTCATGTAAGTCAACTCCTTATTTATGGTTTACTTATGTATGAAGCCCTCGATCTTGTTTCTGTTGCCCAAACATGGCTGGGAGAGACAGCCAAGGCGTTATGAAACCAGCTAGCCACAGATGGATCTTCAGCGGAGCATGAATCATTGGTTTGGTGATCTATGTGTATTGCCTCCTGTTAAACTTTCAGAGGCTCAACTCCTAAATCATCAGGCATTGATTGCATCCACTTACGTATAAATAACAGCCCTAAGTGAACTGCAGGTTTTTTTTTGATCAAGACTTTCACCTGTAAGACTAATTCATGTGATAGTTTCATGGACTGTTCAGTGCATCTTAGAGTCTGTTTCATTTCCAGGCATTTGGCACATGGGTTTTACTAGGTATGATAGTCTTGGTAGCTCATGTTTTCAGTCTAATTATGAACCTTTCTGAGATCCTGTAATTTGAAATTTCCACATATTCGTTATGGATTTGACAGTTGAGCTTGAAATCTCAAGAAAAAATGAAAACCGAAGCTGTCGCTGGAAAAGAAATCCATTTGGAATCATTAAGAAAATTTCAGTGATCAATATTTTCCTGGAAGGTTGATAGAACTGCAAAACTTTTTAGATCTATGCATATAGATCTAAATATGCATAGATATTTAGCTGGAAGTAATCAGCTAAATTACAAAACAAAATAAAAGATGTATAAATAGTTGAAATAATTAGCTAAAACTCCAAACAAAACTGAAACTTTAATGGTGCCTTCCAGCAAATAAAATTTAATTCTGAATCACTCCCTAAAATCATTGGGTAAAAAGCCTCACAACTTAATGAGTCCAACATGATATTGAAACTGGTTCAAATTGCTGATGTAAATGTATGCACACCCTGTCCTTTACAACCTAAGCAGGAAATACTGTTAAATGTTAATGCATATGCAAATCAGTGAACTAATAATGGAAATTTCTGACAGGTCTGCATATTTACAATTCTTTATATTTGTCCAAAACAGCAAAAATAAGGATAACTACTATCTTTTATAATCGTTCTTCACTTTTAAATATATTAGTTATTTCATTAATTGTCTGTGCCATGTCACCTGCATTGCTGTCATAGCGTCCCCTACGCACACCAGCCCATAGCCACAGAGGAAGGGCCTGTCTTTATTTAGTGCTGATGCATCACTGTAGTGTCTGCGGAACAGCTCTTCTGCAGTCGAGATACAAGTGTAGATGGAGAAATAAACTGAACACGCAAAACAGTTTAAAAACGTGTTTAATGTCTTCCTCTGTGGAAGAGTCCATGATTCAATCTCACTTCATGCTGCTTCTAGGGGGTATTATACATAGGTCTCCCCATGCCATATAGAAATAAATGTGATTATTTGGGTCATTTCATTAATTCATACATTCAGCAAATGTTGATCACTTACTCTACACAGGCGTTGCTCTAGGTACTAGGAAATCAACAGTGAAAACAATAGCCAAAATAACTCTGTGTCCTCCTGAGAGCTTATTGTCTAGTTTTAAATATTGTTTCCTCTGTTCATTTTCAGTGGCATGGTCCTGTTTCTTGACATCCTAGTAATTTTTAAATAAATGTTGCATGTCGTTATATATAAACATAACATTTATACTTGGATGTCTACATGTAAATGGATAGAGGATCTAAGTGATGTTTTATTCTTTCAGAAAGGTTCACTTTTTCCTCTGTTAAGTGGAAAGAGTAGAGCCTGATCACCATAACCCAGTCATTGAATGGACTGGGTGAGGACTGATTTACAGGTTCATCAGAAACCCCATCTATCTTTAGTTTTCTCTAGCCCTCCATGACTGTATTCTCTTGGGCCATTCCATCTGGCAGGTTCTGAACTATAGTAGTCTTCTCTGCAGGGGGACTACTATACAATTCAGAGGCTTTCTGCTTAGTCGCTTCGCTTACCCCTGAATAGTTTACAATTTAGCAAATTCTTGAAGGAAAACCAGCTGTGTATCATGCTTTCTTCTGGGCCCCTACTTTCTCATGAGGATCCGGTTCCCTTAGTTCAAATGTCTCTCCAATCCACTGAGACTCTCTCCTTTACACAGGTAAGGTCCAGAATCAGCAGATCAGAAACTATGGTTAACTTTTTACAATCCTTTTCAATCTGGTATCTTGGTTTTTCTACTTCTTGTTGCTTCATCAGCTCTCATATGCTTTTAAGCAGATTTGGGGGGTAATTTTAATATTTTATTTAGATTCTTCAGCTGTTTTTTTGCTGAATCATTGATTTGCCGCAAGCTTATCCATTTCATTCCTATTTTTAGATACTGAAATAAAAATTTGAAGATTACATGAAATAAATTATTTAAATGATGCACGTACATTTACATCAGCAATTTAAACCAGTTTGGTGTATGTGACTTCTATTATACACATTTATACAACTGCAATGAGTGTACCCCCAAATCTCCACCCTAGCCTGATGTATTCTAGAATTAATTGGCAAAGTGGGCAGGTAGGGATGCGGCACTGAGCACATTCTTCCAAACAGGTGTCATTGGAAGAGCTGGGCAGTCAAGAGCTAATGCTCTACAGCACACTGAGGTCACTGCCCCGGAACTGTTCAGCAGCAGCGGTGCTGCTGAAGGAGTAACGCCAAGGCCAAGCTGTCCCAGTTCCCCTGGGGCTTTCCCACAGATGCTGCTTAGATTAGTGAACTCAGTGGGATCCAAGGCTCGATGGTAGCTCTGGGGAGATGCAGCTTCTAGATACTACTCTTGACTTCTGATTATGAATTATCCTCAAAGGAAATAGGTTGTGCCTACTAAAACACCAGGAAATGGAGTAGATAACCTTTGTGGGATTTTTTTCTGTCTCTCCACCTAATACTTGTAGGAAGAAGGTATAGCATAGTGGTTAATTGCCTAGATTTAGGGAGTAAATCAAATTTAGGTTCAAATCTTGTCTATTTACTAGATACTTGACCTTGAAAAAGTAGTAAAAACTCTCTAAGGGCCTTAATTCTGTATCTCTGAAACAGGGATAACAACACATTTAATTGTGCTGACATGAAAGTTGATGGAGACACAGTATTTAAATTGCTAATAATGATCACTGGCACATTGCATGCATGTGCTTTACGGTAGCTATAAGTTTTGGGGTTGTTATGGAAAGCTGTGGAATTAGAAACTCAGAATTTTGGGGTGAGGCCTTAAGAAATTGATTTAGACCCTCCAAGGTAGGTAAGTGGAGCATGTAGAAAGAGGGTTGTTTTTTTAAAGTTTATGAGTTTGCTTTTGCTGTTAAATAAAATTAATTATCTGTTTATTTTATGGATTACAAAACTATCTGAAATAACCCCAGAAAATAAATAACTGAACTGGAGATGGTCTGCCTCTCAATGGCTTCAAAACTCTGGTTCTTCATACTTTTAATAAATAAATAACAAACGTGTCATTATTTACTATGTGTTGTTTAAAGTTAATCTAAGAAGACTCAAGTTCAACTAGTATTTAAATTGTACAGTTTTTATCATATAAGAAAAGGAACAAAATTTGAAATAAAAAAAAATGAATAGAAAAAACTTAGAGTTGAGAAAAAGAGAGAGATTTAGTTCCTAACTATGCCATTCATTAGTTATGTAATATTGATTAGCAAGTTAAGAGATCTCTCTGAGTCCCAGTTTTCTGAGAAATTAAAAAATGGGAAAAATAATACTGAGGATTTTCTTGACTGTCAAGAAAACAGAAATGAAAACGCTTAGTCAACAATACGCATGGTCTTATTACTTGATATTTAATGGTCACTTGTACTTTTGAATCTCTCTTTGAGCTGTGAAGAATATAAATTGGTGTTATAGCAAGCAAACAAGAATTAGATAAACAAAAGGAGTGATAAATAATCTGGTTATTATTATTTAAGTAATAATTTAAGTAAATGTATTTGAATCAAATTTTACAGTGCTTCATTGTATGGAAATGGCTTGCAAACCTTGACATTATTCTGAACACTTTTCAGGTGTGATATTATATCTAGAGCCTAGTCCCAGCACCTTTTCAGTAGTTCTGACGGGCAGAACTGAGCGCAAGTGAGCTCTTCTCTTTCCTTTCAAGTTATTCTAATCCAGGAATTGTTTCTGCTCTCCTCCGCCTGAGTGAGCAGGAAATGATGCCTTTGCTGAGTTTTTCTGTTTGATTTTCCAAAAGCTGTCGTCAGTCTTACAGCTCAGGATGAAATGCCCATGGTAATTGGCATAGTCATAGTCTTCAGTGCTAATTGGAACTGACCTGATACCCTCAGAGATCTTCCTAGCCTTTCAGATTTGAAAGTGTATGTGCTGAGACAAAGCAAGAAAGCGAGCTGAAAGGGGGAGAAGTCCTTGTGCGTGTTGCTGAACCAGGAAGCTTTGACTATATGGCTCTCTGAGTCTGGACAATGTCTTGTGTGTTTGTTTCCACAGAGCATATATCATTACAGACTATATGGGCATCCGCAATGAGAGTTTCATGAAATTAGCTGCTGTAGGGACCTGGATGGGGGACTTTGTCACAGCTTGGATGGTAAGAAATTTTAACTTCACCCATTTCAAACAGATGGAAGATATGTTTGTCATGTTGGATAGACACTGCTTTTGATTGCTTAGAGCAAGACAGTTATCTCTGTTTTGAGTGGAACAAATTCATGAATATAGATACATCTAGAGATTGTATGCAATATCTGTCTACCTCAGGAAAAAAGAATACAATTATAATATTGATGGCTGTCTCCTGGAGGGATGGATGCACACACACATGCATACACATTCATGAAATTAATAGAAAATTATTCCTTGTGAAGTTCTAAATAATTTTTAAAAAATTTGTTTTTTCGACATGTGCAATTTTCAGGTAAGGAATATTGTCTGGCCTGTCTTAAAAAACCATATTAAACATCCTTTAAGGACTTTTAAAACAGTTTTCCACATTTGTTTTTCTTATTGAACCTAACCTAATGATAACTGAGAGTTCTGAGAGTTGTATATTTTAATCTCTTTTGCATATTATTAGTCTTTATTGTTATAAGCCTGCAACAATTAGACAAATTATATCTCATGCTGAGCTCATCCGACAAGAAAGTAGCTTCTGTTTTTAACCACTGGGTTAATGGAACACAATATGTAGTAGAAGGCTGTAGGACCTATGAGTTTACAAGAGAGCCTTGGAGTGCAAAGAGCGTACCTCTCATAAAAATGGGACACTTGAACATTCATCGACTCTTTTACAAGGGCCGTTAATCCTAATTAGCTTTACTCACCTACTCACTGGACAATGAGACCTACCAAAGGAATGACAACACCCAACCGAACCAGGCTTGGGACGGACAGGCCCCCGAATGCGCTCCGGAGACCACAGGGGAGAGTCAAAACCGTTGCTGCCATTCCTGTTGATGGCTTTGCTTGTCATCTGGAAGCGTTTTCAGGGAACGAGAAGCTGTGATGTCTTCACTGCTACTGCTATGCTCATCCTGGAAGAGTGCCAAGTAACCACAGGGGAGTTTGTATGGCCTGTTCGGGAGCCTCCTTCCACCTCTATTCAGTTAGAGCACAGGTGGCAGACACAAAGCCTGCGGGTGGAATCCGGCCCTCCTCCTTGTTTTATCCGCCCGGCACCTTGTTTCTGCCCCACGGCAGCGCTGAGCTCTCGCTTAGCCGCTGGGGAGCAGTTACATGTATACAGTCCTAAAATTACCTTCGGCCCTTTGAAGGCAACCTTGAGGCTGATGTGGCCCCCGGTGAAAATGAGTTTGACACCACTCAATTAGAGAATGTTAACAGAACAAATTACCAGGTGCATCCCATTTCAGTAACTTTAAAATCTACATTTGAAAAGCGATTTATCTTATTTGTGCTCACGAGGAATAGCAATTAGAGTAGGCTAGCCTTCGGGACCGGGCCGCCTCATGTCACTCAGTTCTCTTTCCATCGGAAAAAAGTATTTAGAAGGAACTGTGTGAACTTTAAACATATAATTCCTGTGAATTTTGAGGTGAAACCTTTTGAAGAATTTTTGCATTAATTTTGGATTGTGGATTTTGACTCCATTTTACAGTAAATCTGCTAACTAAATTGGAGAACTGAAGCAAGAATTCAGAAATGTGGATTCTCCGACCTTGCTACCAGTGGTTTGACCTTCCACAAGTAGTACACAATTCTCTGAGCCTCAGTGAGCACATTTCTTACAAGGGATGAGCAGGCCCCACCTATGTTACAGGTTTTCTGAAAAGATTAAGTGTGTGGCCCTCCGACAAGACTCACGTCATGGAAGTGGAGTGTAGGCCTAGTGCCTATTGCTGTTATTCATGTTTTTGGGCCCTCATCTCCTTGGCTGGGCCTTCAAGTGATGGCAAGCTCAGGGATCCAAGCCTCAGGGCGCCTAAGCTTCCTCACCTTCCATGGAACCCTGGGAGCATGAGCATTCTGCCTTATCCAAGGCCTGGGGGTCCTCAGCGTCTGGAGTTTCCTTCCAATTGTCGATGCTAGACTACACTAAGACAATGTGGTACATTGCTTCCTGACTTCGACCAGTGATGCTGGTAAAAGTCATCGGAGAAGCAACACACCACTAAGACCCAGGAGTTTGCTTTGCAATTTGCAGGCAAAAGTCCGCCATTCGGCGCATGCATCATTTTCTTTCCCATGGTAACATCGTTATTTGTGTGTGACCCAATGCCATCCAACTGCTCCCCAGACTTTCCTCGAAGATAGTATCTCTTAGGTCATACATGGCTGTGCCTCTGCTTACTGGCTACAGGTTTTATTTGGCTTTTTTTCTTTTGAACTGTAAGGTCAGGTCCAATTCTTAGGGCAGCCTGGAGAGGCAAATGCACAGTGCAGCTTTGTCCAAGGACTTTCACTGTTCTTGGTTGGACTTCTGCCACACACTTCTCTGCCTTAGCCTTGTGGTTTTGGGAAATATAAAATTTTCACTGTTCAGCCTGTGGTTTTTCTTTTTCTCTGTCTGGTTAACCTTCATAGTTTCTCCTAAATTTACAACTGTAATGCCTTCTGTTTCTACTACCTAACCTGGTAACTAACTTTTTACCTCTCCCTATACCATAGATTACTGCTCTGATCTATATTTCCAATACCACAGAAATAGGACTGGGTTGAGAGTCAAGAAAACAATGTTTTAGGTTTACCTCAGCAATATAATCTTAAATCCTTTAATCTTCTGAGGGCCTTTTATCTTCTCCCTCCTATAAACTAGGGAAGACTCCAAAGCCCCTTTCTACCTATGCTCTATGACACATTGGCCTGTCCTCATTAGATGCAGGGAAGGGGAAGGCAAAAGAAGCTCAGTGCTCTCCTGGTTTGCAAGTTACAGTCACACAGGGAGGGTTCCCAGAGCACATCATTTTATTCCCAGTTCTGTTCACTGCCTAGGCGGTAAGTTTCTGCATAAATATTTATATGTCTACATGTGTGCTCGTTGATAACATTTTAAAAAATAATAGTTTTCCTCATGAGAGGAGTTTAAGGTAGCTTTGACCTTCATCTGTCTATGGAATTCTCATCATGCAATGAATATCAATGATGAAGGTGACTGTCGTGGAAAAACAAGTGACTCTGTACATTTCTAGTAAAAGTGTGCCTTTTAATGTATTTCTGAAGTAGAGGATTTTTTCTTTTATGGAAACAATTCATCATTTTCCCATGGTTTTAAAAGGTGCCCCAGGCCCGATGTGACCAATCCACAGGCGGGGGTACATCACCCAATCTGACAAGCATCTCTGGGCCACACAGGACTGAGACCAGGCTCTGCCAGGCCCAACTGCCAAGGCAGTCCTGGCTTCCTCTGGCCCTGTGGTCCACCTCATGCAGAGGACAAAGGTATATAAGTCCATATTAAAGTTACTAGATTTTTGTCAAATAAAAGAAATACAGAAAGTGACACCTGGTGTAACACATCATTGAGCCGGTCCTTAATGTCGATAGGAGCAGAGGAAAGCTGTTGTGAAGACACACATGAGCCAAAAACTCTGGGTGTCTCCTGTGACACCATTGTCACACATGCACAGATCTGCCCACACTCGGTGCCCTTGAGCAAGGAGCTGAGGGGAACTGGCCATCCCACAGCACGCTGCTCCAGTTTCACCACCCCTTCTTCAGGAGACAGAGGTCACGGCCTCTGCTCAGGTCTAGGGGGGGCAGGAATTCTGAGGACATCAGGATGGCCCTGGCTTTTGTTCTTCATTTATTACCACAGGGAAGAAAATCCCTTCTTGTCTTGTTTATACCTAACCATCCCTTACCCCTGCCCCTTCTTTGGGCTTCTCTCTTACAGCAGTAAGTGGTGTATGACTCACGATAGTGACAGAAGCATCAGGTTTGAGGTTCCCTGTTGGGAGGCGGGGCGTGCAGGGGAGGGTACAGATACGGGGAGGTGGACATGACCCAAAGAAGACAGTTGTCACGGTGAGCACTAAAGTCATTCTTGAGCGTCTTCCCTCATAAAACCGTGCATGTATGAAGTCCCTGGTTTGGCCTTGACATGTTCAGATATCATCCCAGTATTGTCTGTGGATACTTGTGTGTGTGTGTGTGTGTGTGTGTGTGTAATATGCCACTATTAGCAAAGCTTCCACCATGAAGCTAATCATACACACACAAAACAATTTAGTTGTTTGCCAATTGACTTCACCTTTATTTCATGTTTTTGTAATCACCATTTGTTTTTGAAATTGTGTGTGATTTTAATAGACTTTTTTCTCCAGAGTTCCACTAGAGCCAGACCAACTTAGTCAATACTTTCATGTAGAAATGTCTTCATATGGATAAAACACAACCTTTGTAGCTGGATTATAACAAGAAATAAAACTTTTAAATTTGCTTAATTATTTCTGTTGAAACTCTGACACTAATATGACTTCAGGAAAAAATTTTTGAGATATATATTTACCGTTCTATTTTAACTGTGTCTGCTTTATCTGTAAATATTATATTATCTCTCTAAATATTTCACTGAGAAAATTTGTCTTATTATTTTTCCAGAGAGATTTCATAATTCATATTTATGTTGCTATTATATTTGCTTCAAGAGACTGTTTATTTAAGAAACAACGCTGAAAACACCTCCTTACTTGACTATAAACTCTTTGAGGGGAATTACAGTGTCAAGTATGCTCACAGTTGTATTCCTAGCACACAGCATAATACCAGGCATACAGTAGGTGCTCAAGAAAGTTACTGAGAGAATGGATAGATCATGCAAGCACGTAAGCATTAGGTTCCATTTCTTTCATGCTCCTTGGACTTTGTGACTTAGTGTTATGAGACGAACATCGCACAATGCTAACGAGGTGACGGGAGGAGCGCTGTTACTGTTCAGGAAACACAGATATCAGTTCCCCCCTCCCCCGACAAAGGCTGTGCACCGGCTTCTCCAGCGCTGGTCTCCATAACTCGGAGGACTCGTGCTTGTCAACAGCCTTGAATGGAAGTCATTCTCTCAGAATGGCGATGGAACCATTCGAGTATAAAAGGCATTCTGTGTTAAAAACAAAGATTGAGCTTCTCACTTCCCACCAGAGAGTTCCTTGAATGGTCATTATTGCTGCCAGTGGCGTAAGTTCTGCTCTCAGCTTGGGGGGCAGAAGGAAGCTAGGCTGAGGTAGACCGCTTCAGCTATGGACACTGACAGCTGCCACCACATAAGACAGAAATCGGTTAAACCTCAATGGATAGAGCAGAGAGAATTAAGAACAATACATACTTGAGAATAATTTATATTCCTCCCGGGTTAGTATTTATTAACAAATCTAGAACAGAATAGAGGGAGGAGATATTTCTTCGGTGTTTGAGAGTGCATTATTCCTTCTAGCTTAAATATAAAAATATAAAATTTTGTAATGATATGTATATACTAACCTAAAATTGGGGAGTTTTTCTATTGTTGCCCCACGCTTATTGCACACTTACTAAGGAAAGGGTGCGATTATCTGTGTTATTTCACTTCAGCAAATTAATAATAGCTTATTGAGTTCAAATTTTTCTATTACACACATGTCACTATTTGGGGGCTGCTCTCAAGTGCTGTTTGTCAATGAACAACAACCTGGAATGTAGCCGACCTCACATCTCGCTTGTTATTCTCTAGAATTGAGCTTGACAATTCGTATTATGATCATGCCAGCTTTCTAATGATTTCTCTTCCCCTGATATTTTAAAATGATAGAATAAAAAACATAATTGAATTGATTTAGTATCTAAAATAAAGTAGCAATAATAGCTTTACCAAACTTCATAATAGAAAGGAATTTAAACTGTGAAACATGGAATGAAGAACCAGAGTTAGCAAACTCATAGAAAAGTGTGCATAACAAATGCAAGGGCATGTGTTAGATATTTAACCCCTGGGTTTGGACCCAAGAGCCAAGCACTGCTCTGCATTTTCCTCTTTTGCTCTCTCTCTCAGCCCGTTCGTCGGAGCTAGTTCATGACTTCAGTCTGCTCCCTGACTAGTTACCTCCACGTTTGGTAAATTTGTAGTTGCATTTCATTATTTTATGCAGTGAAAATGAACCTAGATCAAGAATTTAATTAGGTAAAATGCCATCTTTCTATAAAGAGTTTATGTCCGTTGAGATTCCCTACAAAAAAAGCATGTGTCAGGGACGTGGGGAGACGTAATTTATTATGGAAGTGCTCTCCAAGGAAACTGCTAAGGGGCTGAGGGGAGCAGGGGAGAAGAGGGGAAGGAGGCAGGCAAAGATGCGGGCTTACGGCTTCAGGTAAAGCCCACCCTGGGCCTGATCCCCTGGGCTGGCATTCCATTCCCGGGGAACAGAGAGCACCAGTGGGTGAAGAGGTCCGGGGCAGGGCACCGGCACTGACCGCCGCACAGACAGGACAGTCGCATTAATGACCTCCGTGATTGCCAGAAATCATTGCCAGTTCATCCGGTCATGTGATTGAATCAAATAGTGTAACAGAGCAATTATTTTTTTACAACACCTTTTTATTCATTAGAAAAGTTAGAACCAAATACGGCTGTTTTGCTTTTGCATGTATAAATATTTTAATGTCTCTATAAATATTTTATCATTGTGTTTCATGTTCCTTTAAAATAGTGTTTTCACTAAAAAATTAATAAGACAAGAGAGTTCAACCTCCTATTTTCAGATAGCATTACAAATGGGGATTGAGTCTTTTAATTTTAGGACACTTGGATTTTTAAAGTAGTAACAGACGATGATGTGAAATTTTAAAAAAGGATCTCTGAAGTAAAATAGATTTTGGTATAGCATATAGATATTTGAGAATAGAATTACAAATTCTGGCTCTGCTTAAAACTCCCCTAAATTTAGTTTCTGTCTGAAACTCTATAGTACATTATAGGTGTACTTTATGTAATTTATATTCATTTATTAAAAATTTATGGAATGTATTATTCTAAGAGCGTGAAAGACATCTAGGAAAGTGGATTGAATTAACTACATTAAGACGTGAAGGACACTGAGAACATCTCATATAGAAACACGTTCTCACGAGAGGCAAGAGATGCTCACTTTTTATCTTTTCCATTCTCAGCTCAGTACTAGTATCTTTTAATTCCATTATACTTCTGTTACTTGGTTTATACTTCCTCAAGGAAGGGATCCTTTTTGTCCACCCATTCTTTATACATTTTCTAACAATGTTCCACACTTTTAAAAGTACCATTTAGCAATTATTTGCCTGAAGTAGTTTAAATAAAAGCCAGGAGACATTGCTATTTGATATATTTTCCTCTGAAAGTCAATAATATAATGAAATAAGTGCTGGTTGTTAATACTAGCTTAGATTAAAACCTCAAAAAGGAAGTTATATGCTTCTTTTTGTACTAATTTTACAAGTAGTTGGATTATTCTTCTTAAACATTTTAAAAACTTTTATTTAGTGCCTCTCTCTGTGGGCAAAGCATTTGTCTGTGTGTGTGTGTGTGTGTGTGTGTGTGTGTGTAAGTTTTCAATTAGTTTCCAAAGTTTTCAACCACTGTGCTATTCTGCTAGACTAAATAATTTTGGGAGGAATATTTAATCATAGATCTTAAAAAACATGGAATATAGACACAGAAGTTGACTTGCTACTTTTTTCCCTGCCAAAGTGTCCATAAAATTTGTTGAACTTTGTCCTCAATTGGCAGGACGAGAATGCAGATCTTTTCAGGTACTAAGAGACAGTCCATCCCATCTCAGCCAAACTATTACATTTAAAATTTAGAAAACTCAGCTTTTTATTTCTATTTCCATTTGACAAATATAGGTGGTTGAAAGCACCTTATTTCTGGGGCTAGAAAAAAGTAAAAGGATACCTTTATATTATGCTATAATTAAGACAGATACTTCAATTCCAGGTTATTAAGCTCTGTTTTGTTTATATGAATTGCTATCCTTTAGCAGTTATTTGCCCCAAGGATTTTTAGGACTAAGGATTTTTATATTCACAGTGTATATTGCATTTGTAGTTAAGTATTCTATAAACATCAAAAAGAAATTTATAGCAGTGAAATGCCTAGTATGTTTTTTGTTATTGTTGCTTAATAAAAGCTACTATACCATGCTTTAAGAGACTGAAGTATTTGAGTGAACAGAGGGAATATTTTGATAATGATGCTTAAGTAAAATGGTTAAGTAAAATCATGCTTGGCATACGTTCTTCTATGTTCACATACACACATATCTGAATGCCAATTGGGAAATAAAGAACTTCTTTTTGCCCTGGCTGACTAAGTATGTTAAGGTTTATTCCAGACCTGGACCTGGCTGGCCCCAGGGCCCTTAACTAGGACAGCAAGTTGCTCAATTAAACATCTTAAGTAGCTTTGTGAGCCTGATATTGCACAAGGAAAGGAGTCAATTAAAGATACAATACTAATGAAACTTACTCGTTAAGGACAATATGAAATCAACACTTTGGACGTTTCCAAAGGTATCAGATACAATGAAAGGTTAGGTCCACATCCATAGTGTCTTTGATGCGATAGAGCAGGGCTCACCGAACGTTAGGACAGCACACGTGCAAACTTAAAAACTTCTCGTTGCTCGGGACCGCTGAGCAGGGAGTATGGGAGAAGTGATGCCTGAGTGAGTCAAGTGCTCAAGATGAAACGGGAAACCTGGAGAGAAGCCGTCTGTTTTCATGAAAAAGAATAGCTCCTCTCCTAAGGCTTTAAAATACATCTTAAAAGATGCTGTGAACCTATAGCTATTGAAGAAAAATGGAAGCTAGTAATTTTCCAGATCTGAGTACTTTTTTCCTTGCCTTGTGTTAGAATTATTCTATTTTCTATTTGGCATTTTCAATTTCAGCTACAGGTGATAGAATCAATATAAGATTTTCGACAGATCTGAGTGCACGTTTAGGAATGCATTTTATTTTGCCTCAATAAAACATTAGCAAAATGAACCAGTTTTCATTGTAATGAAGGGCTCAATATCTAAACTCATTCCTTTATTGAATGACTATTTCTGTGATGACCTTATAGTTTATTAAACAAGTTTATTATATGATTCTGTTGACTTTTAATAGGGGACTAAGTGTAATTAAAATTATATACTTGTTTAAATAATGTTTTGACCTACAAATTGGTTTTACTATATTGGTAGAGATATAACACGTCTTTTCAAAGACCATTTAAAAACTTATATTTTCTTAAAATAAAAATAACATCTCCATGTACATTAAAGAAAATATTTTTTTACAAATCCTTTATTTTGATTTACGAATACAGAAAAACAAGCAGAAAATGATTTTTGGAGCCTATTCACACGTTTCCTTTCTTAGCCCAGCAAGTCCCTAAGGTAGGGCCGCTGGTGTCCCTCTGAAATTGCTGACACCTCCCGTTGACTGTGTCTGGGGACCGTGATATTTTTGAGAACATAAGTTCTCTAGTTCCAAAGGACCTGTGTAAGCGCACAGTGTATTCTACTAAATGGGCATTGCACACATTTATTTTTAGTATTATTTTAGCACAAATATTTTCTCAGATTTTTTTGGTTGTCACTTGAACTACTTGTATTTCCACAAATAGTTTTACGTGCTAAAACTCACCAAATAAGTTTTGAATATTTTACCAAATTTTGATGCTGCACAGTTACAGACCGTTAGTGGTACTCAGGCCTTTCTGAGGGTCTCGCTCACTTATTCATTAAGGCTGATGGATAATTTACTTAATAAATACGTACTAAGCACCTACAGAATAAAGACAAATGTGTGAGGTAGTAAACATTAACGTACATATGGTAAAAATGGAATTGTGATCTCACTGCACTTAAAGGAAAATTTTCTTATTGAAGGGATCTCCCTGGGGGCCTTGGCGCAGCCAGCCCTTTGCACTGTTGCCCTACGACGTCTTCTGTTCATATCTTCCCAACCGTCTTTCAATATCCTAAGTCATTAATGTGAGGTTTTAATGAATGACAGTGGCTTTTCTGTGTTACGCTTGCATAAATAATAAATACTGGAGTTGCAGATTCCAATGCCCCGAGGGCCGGGGCGATCTAATAAAAGTGTGGAACATCTGGTAGGAGATGAAAGGCTGTGAATGGGGGGAGGAGGGAGCTGTGCTGAACCAGAGAACATATTCCCTCAAAGAGGCATCAAAATTCGGTGTAGTACAAAAATACCAGGAATGTAAAGTAGGATACAACTTCAGCACAAATTCTGCCCACTGATCATCTGCTTTGTGCTTTGCAAACAAGGGGCTTTAAGCTGGAAACTGACATGACATGAATACTGAAAGATCAACATTAGGAGTGAATTTTGGGGAAAGTGCCGCTCTGGACCATCCCTAGCACACCTCTTAAACTTAGCCCCTCTCAAGGGCCGGTCCTCCCTGTTTTGCTATGAACAGTGAAATGCAGGGAAGGTAAGAACTCCCTGCATACTACTCACAGCCAGAGGAGAACAACCAGAGGCCTTGTACCACTTAGCACTCATTCCATCCAAACATTTAAGGCTAAAGTAGGCAAAAAGAAAAAACAAACCACAACCATTTTCATAATGACATTTTCCGAAATGTTAATAGAAGGTTTGCTCTGGTGGCCAGGTTAGCTATCACCAGCATGGGTGCAAAGACCTCAGGCTCAGGCTGTATTTGTTAACTCAGTGCCTAGCTTTGGTTTATCATAAGGAAACGGTGTACAGATGGGTACTTGATGAATATTCATTGTGAAAATCTTCAATGAATACAAATATCATTAAGGCATCAGAATTCATAAAACTTTTAGGCAGTTTCTATAGAGATACGATGAACCAAGCTTATTGTTTAGCTACTCGCCCCAATCCGTTTTTTACCTGAATTCCATAAGGTGGTGTAGTTCCCAGATCTGTCTTTACATTGGAATTGCCAGGGAAGTTTCAAAGCTGACTGATAAGTGTGTCCTGGTCCAGAGACAGTGATTTAATTTGTCGGATTGTAGCCTGGGTGTTAGACATTGTTAAAGTTTCCCAGAGATTCCAATATGAAGACATGTTTGGGACCATTTCTGTAAGGTGATTTCAGGCAGTTTGGCATGAGCATATTTTGACGTATGCCATGGGGTCATAACCGTCTGATATTAAGCTGCAGGGAAACCGAGGGGAGGAAGCGAGGGTGCCGAGAGACTCTACAACAGAGTAGCAGGCATGGAGGCGAGGGGGCCTGAGAGAAGGGCTGGCTTCCTGGCCCAGTGCAGCACCCACAGGCCCGCAGTTGGCTCCAGGGCAATGTCAGCAAGCACTTGCTAAATTCACCTAGCTTTCAGTTCTAAGTCCAGAGCTTGATGTGGGCTTCTTGCTGAGCAACTCTGTGATCTTCTGATACACTCAACAGACTGCCCTAAAGGTATACCAGCCTCGCTGAAGAGCTGACCAATATCACTGTCCCTGGGCTTTGGCTCAGATAAGTTTGCCTCTGTAGACAGCAGGGCAGGCATCCGTCCCCTTGCCTTTTCCAAGCTCGTCATACAAAGGACAATCATGTCAGCGTTCTGCCTATTCTAATACAATGTCATCTACATAAACTTCCTGCTGATTCACCCTCCCACCAGCAAATGACCTGCTCCCCCAGTTCTGCATGTGCTTTAATTCGATTCTTTACCTCTCATTAAATGTTAGTAAGTATTATTGCCATTCACCCAGAGGGTGGCTTACTTTTAGTAATTATTACTTAGAAAATATGGCTGTGAACTGCTGTGAGATAAAAGATACAGTGTATGGAATTATGACTGTTAATAGTGTTACTTAATTTAAAAAATTACAGTGTTTCACAAATGAGAACATCTTAAAATATAGTTTGCAACTTGTATGTTCAGAATGAAGCCTTTTTCCTAATTTCTAACTTCCTTTTATTTTCTCTATACTGTCATTCTCACAGCTCAGCAAATATGAACTAATACCAAGATTGCATATTCACAATTTTTTAGGGTGAACTATTTAAGTGAAGGTTTAAAAAAAATGAGGTCAGCTTTAAGTAGGTCACTCTAAGTATAAATATACCTGATGTTAATGTTATGTCATTTGCCAGAATTTCCACTGCTTATAGGAAGTAAGATCTGAATTATATGTTATGTTTAGTGATGAAAATTCACACCAAAAAGTTTATATTCTTTAGGAATACTTACATCTCATGTATGCTTCCAAAAAATGACAAGAAAATTTTGAGTGGATAAAACATGGTTCTTATTTACCAAAATAAGTGACTAAAAAGTAGTGTTAAAAATGCTGAATTGTAAAATGTAATCTTGACACAAAGTGGAGAATTTGAACTTTTAACTGTCATGAACTTTGTCTCATAATTTCCCCTCCCCATGGGCCCCGAGTCCCAAGCAGTATGAGAGACCACCTACCACTACTAGAGGCAAAGATATGAGACTCAGTTAAATAATTTCCTTGTCACACACTTTTAGTCCTGCTTCTTTTAGTAGCCTCCCAGTTGCAGATTTTGGTAAAATACTAATTTCTATTTTCTAAAATGGATTTTATGTAGAAAAGCATGAAGGAGAGGGAGTTTGGGCCAAGCATGCCATCCGAGAGCAAGCTTGGGAAGGCGATGAGTAAGATGACATTTTCCTAGTCGATGACAACGATCAGGCACCGCTCAGCAGATTTCCCTCCTGTGTGATCCCACAGCAGTTCCCCTCCTTGTCTGTAAAAGTGAAGTATGCAGTCAATTAAGGCGTGACAACAAAGGAATTCAGAAGCAAACCCGGGGGACTTGTGGGTAAGGCAGGTGTAGATTTTAATTCAGAAGTTTTGAGAAAACAGCTGCACACGAACAACAACTTTTGATGGGAAGTGCATCCTGACAGCAGCTCAGATCCCTGATATTTTGGTCCTGTTCATTTGTCAACACAAAGGCAGGATAGTCTTATGAGATTAAACACAGTCCATGGCTAAAAATATAGTTTGACATTTCATCAAATGCATTTGACAAGACTCCACATAAAATTATATTGGTATTCTTTCCAGCTAAGAGAAGATTTTTGAGGGAGGTTGAGTTCTTTTATTCAAATTGAAATATAATCTTTGGTTGCCATGACATCTTAAAAACAGTAATCATATATTGTAGAGTTTTCAATGTTGGGTGTTTTTGTACAGATGAGAAATAATAAAATTTAGAAATGTTATTATAAAAATTAAATTGCATTTGGGAACTGTTAAAAAAAATAGCCAGGAAGGCCTGAAAAAGTCAATCAGTGGAGACTGCACACAACAGGAGAGGGAGCATGGGCCACAGTGTCTATATCTGTCGGGGTCCACCCTGCCCTTCGGCACTGCGCTGTGGCACAGCTGGCTGACAGAATGCAGCTAATGTGCGTGGGGAGAAGAGAGATGGCGGGGGGTGGGGCATGGAGAAGGTTTGTGTCATACAAGATGCCAGCACCCAGGACACTGGGGTGGTGCGTGTGTGATGGCCAGCTCTGGTGAGAGGAGGGATCAGCAGGGAAGCTCTATGATAATTGGGATGATTAGGAGTGGGGGAAGCAGGGAGTAAATAAAAAGTAATCGATGGAGAGAGAATTGTAGGGAATTATATAGGTCCTGGAGTAACGTTTCAACAGTGGAGGCAATGAGTGGCCATCATTTTTAATCTGCAAATATTGTAGTCATGCATTGTGGAAGGAGGTACCTGTAGCTCTTCGAAATGTTACTTGTTTCTTCTCTTCAGATGCGACGTCTGTTGCTGCCTTGAAGTTCCTGCCTTCTTCCCTTTTCCTTCCCTTTGAGGAACATTATTTGCCAGCTTGTTGGACACTACTCTTGTTCATTTTACTTTCAGGAACAACAGTCGGCAATGTTCAATCACACTAGTTACTCTTTAAAAAAATTTTTTTTTTAAGCAAAAACAAAAATTGCAGGTGGTTTAATTTTGTAACACAAACGCAAAGGTATGTGTGGTTAATCAGGCTGAAACAATAGCAGAGCTCTGTTTTTGAAAGCTCAACAAATGCCAGCCTCACTTTTGATGTTAGCAATTTTTTTTTCCGGAACTGTGGGCCATAATTTTTAATGAAGGCTTTGCCCATTCATGCCTGAAATTCATGAGTATAGTGTGCAGCCAGATAATCACAGGATTTGGTGTCACACTGTGAACCATATAATTTCTGCATGTCTGTGGATTAGCACTCGATGCCCTAAAATACAAGGATATTTCCTGCTCTCCCTAAACATACCATTACATGTAAAAGTGCTGACACAATTATTATTAATTACTTTGTAACTTTGTTGAAATCATCAACAGAATTAAGTCAATTGGCATGGTTCATGAGGTACTAAAATAACTTGAAAAAAGGACCCGAGCAACCAAACGCCTGGTGAGAAGCACGGTGTGGACGTGGAAAGGGCGGAGGCGGCACGGAAACAAATATCGGCAATTTAGGGGGATGCTCATCTCCACGCGGGTTCCTGGTTTCAGATCAGAGAGCACAAGAAAGCACACACACAAAACCCTGGCCAAAAGAAGACAGAAGTGGCAGATTGTAAATTAGCAGGACCCTGCCACTAATCTGAAAATAATATGACATTTCCAGAAGGTGGTCCAAGGATAAAAATGTGTACTGAGAATGTGTGGGTGCCCCAGCCACTCCCCGGAGTGAGGCTCCTGCGTTTGTGAGCAGTCTTCCCTCTTTTAAATCTCTGAATCAACAGTGTCATCTCACTGAGCATTTAAATTGCTTGCTCGTGTATTAAGTAAATTTTTCTACATACATACATAAACATATACACGTTTATGTAATTTACATACAGAAAAGTTAATATATAAAGGTCTAGATTTCTAGATATATATATTTAATATATTAAAAACCCACTTTTCCTTACCTTTTAAAATTTTATTTTAAATAATAAATGGTAAAAGGAAATGATTGGCTACAATGCCAAAATAATCTGTCAGTAAAATTCATTTGAAGAAAGAATGCTATTTATTTTATTAAAAATTTGAATTGTACATAATTTTTCAGGAATACAACTATTGAATAGAGTGGGATTTCATTACACTGTTGAAGAAATTACTCTGTCAGCGCCCTGATTCATGTTGGTGATTTGAGAGGAATTATTGTAGCTGCGATAGTAATCACAATAATGTAAAATTTATTGAGCCCAGGTGCCACAGCCTCTTCTAAAATTTTAAATCTATTGATTTATTTAGACCCAATGCTATTAGGCATATTTATTACTATTTCCACTTTACAGCTGAAGAAGCAGAGACATGGTGTGCCAGCGATTGCACACGTGAAGTGGCTATAATCAGGAGCATTCGTGAGCATCGGGCAGTGGGATTATTGTGGATAGTGAATAACTTGTCTTTGGTGCCAAAAATAGATTTTTCCCAGTTAACATTGAACATAAATGCAACTTAGTGCAGGGTTATGGCTGTGATTATATCTTGATGAAAATGCATCTGAAATGTATTGCACATGTCCCCATACTGACAAACAAAAAGTGACACAGATAAGCTGACCTTTTCTATTTACAGTGCAAAGGAGTTGAACTTGCATAGCACTGGGTTTAGATCTCAATCCTGCTGTTTAGTAGTTACGTGTATGACCTAGGCCTTAGTTTCCATATTAGTAAAGTGACTGGATAATTTAAATTACCTAAATCCTTTAAATTACTTAGCATGGAACTTGGGGTCACAGTAGGCTACAATAAAGGCTAGCTATTATTATTTTTATTACTTCCATTATCTTAAAAGGAAAGTGAGAGTAATGTCCACTTTATAGGGGTTTTGTGAGTTAAATCAATAGACTTGTACATGCTATCATTTCTTAATGCATGTTTGTGAGACACACCCGAGCACATGCATAGTAGTTAACATGCAATAAGGATAAAGATTAAATTACTTAATGCAGACAGAGCTCTTAGAAAATGCTTGGCACCAAGGAAGCACTTATTACATGTTAGCTATTGTGATTACTGTAGTTTCATTTAGTTTCCATCCTTCAGTTCGTTCTGTTATATTTATTCCCTATTGTTGATTTATGGTTATGGTAGATTCATGCATTTATTAATTGTTATTGAATGCCCAGTTATCCCAGAGGATGAGCTATATCCTGATCACCGAGACCCATAATTCAGGAGACTGAGAATGAATGTGGCCAGGGTGGTGGTAAGATCAGTTATATGTGATGGTTTGAGGCCATTGTGTTCCTATGGACTGTCAGGGCAGAGGAGTATGGTCAACAACTCGATATAGAAATTCATCTGGGTTCTATACAGTCATTTGGGAATCATTGGAATTTACCTATTATTTGAAACCACTAGAGTGGGTTTTTAACGACTAAGAAGAGGAGTATGCTGTATTGGAGCTTCAGAGGATGTGGACACCCTAACGAACTACGTATAAGAATAAGTAAAAATAAAATCTGGAATGACTAGTCAGAGGCATAAGAAGAGAAGAACCACAGCAGCTTTGACCACAACACGTGGATAGAGCATTTGTGGTCTACCCCACACATTCAAGTCTTCAACAGTTGACATAGTGACCTGCTTTAGGCCTTCATACAACCTTTGGGGTGGGTGCGACTTCTTGGTTCCACTCTCCCTGCTTTCTCAAGATTCGTTTGAATGAAGGAGTCTGAGCCCTCTCCATGAGTGGAAATTGGTCCCCTGCTCCAGGGCACATTTTTTTTCTCCTCCCACACAGAGCTGAATGGTGTTGGACAAAAAACTCCTCTCTGCTCTTTCATGATAAAATAGTCCCTCCCGTGTCGCTCAACCTGTCTCTCAGCTCTCATGATCTGACCTAATGCACATCCATTAATGGACTGCTGGGCTGCCCTGGTGCAGAAGCTTATGTTGTCAAAAACTTACTGCTTTCACAAGTTGCTGTTCTCTATCTTCTCCACTTTCTCTGTCTTCCTGCTAGATGTGTCTGTTTACTGTTGCTTTAACATGGAATTGGTGAACTAGATAGATAGATAGATAGATAGATAAAATGGATGAATACATGAATGAAGTTATGTAGACCTCAGATTAGAATACTGAGCATGCAGTGGCCCTTGCACTTATTCCATCGAAAACGTCTCATGTCACTTCTGCCATTTCATAAAGGTAGACTAATGTGCATTTAGCTGTATGAACTTCTGCATGGGTATTATGTACGTGCCTTCCTCAAAGTTAATTATTTCTGCTGAACATTAATAATAATCAAGAAAATGCAAATAAAAACTATAATGAGCTATCACCTCACACCTGTTACAATGGCTATTATCAAAAAGGTAACAAGTGTTGGTGAGCATGTGGAGAAAAGGGAACCCTTGTGCACTGTTGGTGGGAATGCAGACTGGTGCAGCCACTGTGGAAAACAGTATGGAGGTTCCTCAGAAATTAAAAATAGAACTACCATATGCTCTAGCAGGTTCACCTCTGGGATTTATTTTAAAAAAGAAGAAGAAACAAAACACTATAGTAAGTCCTTAACTTCATGTTGTCTAGAAGTCAAAATTGTGACTTTAAGCAAAATGATGAGTTAATAAATTAATTTTACCATAGGCTGTTCAATATAAATAAGAGTTAAGGTCCTATGTCATATTTCTGGTAACAAAAACTTCACCGAACTTCTAAATAAAGACCCAAAATACTTCTTATATTAAATGTTGAAATAAATGTGAGGTATATATACACTTAAGAGGGAGTAACTAAAATAAGTAAGAATACTTTTCCAACCTGCTTATTCCAGTTCAGAATTGAGGGTGCCTGGAAACCTATCCTGGCATTTCAGGGGGCTAGGCAGGAACCCACCCTAGACAGGGCACCCTTCCATTGCACACTTGTACTGGGCCAATTGAGACATGCCAGTGCACCTCACATACGCATCTTTGGGATGTGAGAGGAAACAGGCTCACCTGGAGAAAACCCAGGAAGGTGTGAAGAGAATGTGCAAACTCCACACTGACAGTGGCCCCAGCCAGGAATCAACTTCTTTTTTCTCAGTAACATTACAATGAGGCAACACTGAATGGAACATTATTTGAGGACTGGCTGTAACTCAAAAAGATATATGTGACCTGCTGTTCATTGTAGCGTTATTTGTAATAGCCAGGGCATGGAAACAAACTAAGTGTCCATCAGTGGATGAATGGATAAAGAAAGTGTGGTATATAGTTATACAGTGGAATATACTCAGCCATAAAAAAGAATGAAATCTTGTCATTTGCATGAACAAGCAACGTGGATGCACCTCAAGGGCATGATGCTAGGTGAAATAAGTCAGGAAGAGTAAAAAAAATAAAACAAGCTCTTAGAGAACCCTGAGAGGTAGTGGATAGGAGAGTAAGAGAAATGAGTGAGTTGTTTTCTTTTGTTAGTTATTTTTATTTTTGGCTTTGATGTAAATAAATTGAATAAAAATTAATTATTAAAACAAATATTAAAAAACCAGCTTTCTCCAAGTGGGTTGTGTGCCCTAGAAAAACTTCATGGATGCTCAGTATATTTTGACTGGTCAGCAATATCAAATAAATGTGTGTGGGTAATTCCTGCAACACTGGCCCAGGGACCAAAGATACCTTCTGACCAGCCTAGGTCCTGCTTTATGGCTCACTTACATGTCCATTGTAGAATCTCAAAGAAGGCTTTACCACTGGAAGAAATCAACTGTAAAACTTTAGAGATGCCTTGCTGCAAAACTTACATATGCTTCTTTGGAAGAAAGAGAACAATTGGGAAAATCCATAATGTTTGCATTTTAACAGAAGTCTAGACCAGTCACATTTTAAAAATAAGATGAAAGTTCTTCAGTAGTGTGCCATTTTTAAATTGCTCACCAGGGCTTTTTATATTCCTTTTTTTCCCCTGGTTTTTATTATTTTTTAATTGATTTAATCTTCATCGTATTTTTTTCCATTACCATTTAGTCCCCTTATGCCCCGCCTCCTTTTCCCAGCAATCACCACACTGTTATCTTCTGTATTCAGGATGATTCCATGACATAATATTTAGGGACATGGAGTGCATAAAAATACTGTAAAATCATTTTTTTCATGGTGAACTCTATATTTCTCAATCTACATTTCTATCTTTAGCTAAGTTTGCATTTCTGAAATAATATTTCTCTGAAGTTACAGAGAGATAATACATTCAGTCAGTAAATAAATTCTTATCTTTGCATGCTTTGCCTTGGAAGTAATACTAGGTAAATGTGTGATGCCATTGAAAGCATAACGATAAAGATTTTGGATGGTCACCAGTTTTGTTGATGAGGATTTATAGAATTAGAACATGAGAACAGAAAAGCTGGCTTTATTTTACTTAAGCCAAGATGATTGACTAAACTTTTACTGACCCCTCCCCAAATGAAATGGTGAGCATCACCGAAATGTACTAATTTTGAGGGCATTATTGGATTGCCATTGGGAGCTCTAAAAGGTAACATTCTGTGCAGCATCCTGATTATTTTTTATGTTTTAAGACAAATATGTCTAATCTTGTAATGACATATAGAGTATTGAAGCCACTTATCTTATATGCCAAGTCAACTGGATTTTTTCTCAAGTATTTTTTGTTTGTTTTCATTTAGCATTGAGCTCTATATTGGATCAGCCTCTTGTTTTCTCCCTTTCCATATGGGAGGGATCTCACATTAATTGAAATGGAAAAGAAGCTAGGGTCAGATTGGGCAAAATGCTTTCTTTGTCCTCAGTGGTTCTGGAATGAATGGAATATACAGTGGAATGAGAGAGACCTAAGAAAGCATGCCAGGGGGTTGAACCATAAACCAAAGCCATAGAACTATACCACTCTGAGGGCTGGGACTGAAACCCCGGTCAAAGACATGGTAAAATCATGGGACAAGAGTTTTTAAATGGAGGGAACAAGCTAGGAAGATTCCTTAAGCTCTGGAGCATAGTAAGAGGATTTCTGAATTGGGGGGCTAGCCATCTTGGCCTTGGGAGAGTGAGCAATTGAAGCAGAAGGGATGAACCCCGTGGTCCTGTAAATACTCTGAGAAATGCTTAACCAAGCTCTGACAGTGTATTTTAACACATAACACCTTCAATAAAGTAGAAAAAGTAGTAAATATACAAAAATGAACATTTAGGGGAATAATTACTAGTAGTTTTTGTGGAACAAATGAAGTGTCACATTGTGTTTACACCTGATATGCCAGGGCGGACTTGAATCTCCTTAATAACAGTCTTTCTGGGCAAGCCAGCCTGAGCACAAATCACACTTTCTGAAATAAGCAAGCTTTATTACTCAAGTCGTCAATGCTGCTACCACCCTTGCCATTAAGAGATTACATGTATTAGCCCTCTGGTCAGAATCTTATGTTCACACAAATGTAAGCATTCTGCAAAACGTAGTTCCTTATTGAGTGGATCGGAAGAGCAACATCAGCCCAGAATTCCCCAAGTACCCTATTTCTGAAGTTAACCTCCCTACTTGACTTTATAAAGCTTCTTACTAAATACAGAAATAACTTAAAATATAATCAGTCGAAATGTACAGCCTATGAATTTAGGTTCCATGCTGGTATTGTTATTTAGCCCACTGTAGTTGCTTAGTAAATGTTTGTTGAACGAATGCTCTTCTTATAAAGATCACCACCTCTCTTGGGGGATTTTTACATCTTTCTTCTACTTGAGTTTCTCAGAAGTTTGGGATCCATACAATAGGGTAACTGCTAGAGTAATTTTTTTCTGAATTTATGTTTATCTGAAATTATTTGCAGTAAAATATACTTTATTGTACTAGAGATGAATTTGCTGTATACCATATGCAGCTCTGTCAGAGGTATAGAATTCTTTTGACATTAAGCGCCTTGCCCCAGAGACTAATATAATTTTTCCAACGCCTAAGCACACTCCTGTTGCTTCAATATTAGTGGAGATTAATGAGTGAAAAATTGACTGTGCAATCAGATGAGCAGGGCTCTGGTTTCAGCTCTGCCACTTCCAATCT
>PVJI01004780.1:92467-104342 GCA_004026765.1 Micronycteris hirsuta | reverse complement strand
TCTGTAGGGTGGCAGGTTGTTTTCTTTATCCTAACAAACCTGTCCCAACACACCAGTCCCCCTGGCCAGCACAGCAAGGGCCCCAGTGCTGACACAATGACCTCACACCAGGTGAGACATGTTACGCCTACTGAGCATGCCAGTCTTCAGGTCCACACACGTGGCCGCCGCTGAGCGCGTCCTCTGGGACCCAGAGGACGGCCTCGGAGCCAGCAGCCGTCCAGGAGGGGGGCAGCCTGCCCCACCCTCCTGGTCTGCCTCTAGCTAACTTGAGCAGCTGGTGGGCCAGCCAAGCATCTAAGGAGGAACTCATCAACAAAGAAAACTCTTTACCTCTGTCGCTAGGCCACTCCCTGAAGATTTGTAAAGGACATTCGTCGTCGTCAAGGATGATTTCTTTAGCACCTTTCTCGTCAGAATGCTGGGCTCCAGGAGGAAGCATGACCTAAAGCGAAAAAGCAGTCACCTGTGACAGTACTCAGGACATGAGCCAGCAGGTATTTAGAGCTTGTTGTTTTAGGTAAATAAAGTCACTGCGAAATCAAACTGATCAAACACTATGAATAATTCTCCAACTAAACCACCAACAAAAGCCAAAGAAAACAGTTTCCAATAAAAAGCTCTGCCAGCTTGACTGGGCCGTTTTTATCCACCTGCCTCTCTCTGACCCCCAAACAAGTACTCTGAGTACTAGAAACAAACAAACTTCCACATGGAAGGACAGTGTGCAGTGGCTAATTTGCGAGTAATTCTTAAGGAAAGGTCAACAACGGCTTTCATAGGCCTGTCTTCACGTGGGGCTCCCTCAGGACGACTGTCATGGAGCAGCGGGGCGGAACGGCCTCCTTCTCCACGCAGGGGGTCTGTCTCCATGAACACACTTTGATCAGACCGTTTAGATATGTTACACTTCTACTCATCGACCCCAGCTTCAATCATAATTTTCAGACACTGCATTACTACACTCTTAGGCAGCCCTACATCGCATCGCTTTTTTGTGGTAGCCAAACAATTTTCTTCATCGTCTGAGAAAGCCCCCAGTGACGCAGACAGAGGGCGAGGTGACAGCACCCGCCACGCTGCTTTTCGTTCTAACTCGTTCTAACTCGGTGCTGACGCAAACTGACACCCGTCACAGAAATTGGAAACGAGGCCGTGACACGGCGGCCCACACTTCCTCCAAGGCCCATGCTAACGGGACAGTGTGCTCCCCAGAGCCTCATCCCCACGTGCCAACCCACTCACACCAGCGGCCAGGCCTCCCCAGAGCCCAACCGCCTCTCTGTACCCCTTCAAGTCGTCTTCCAAGGGCAAGTGTGTTACAGTACACCCTCCTGCCAACATGAGCGATCTTTCTTTGCTTTTTGTGTTCCATTTACTACCTTTGTCTCGAACACAGATCACTTCAAGATCTGGCCTTCACTCACCTCGGGCAGCGGCATGTGCCCTGGTGGACCCAGCCCACGGGACAATTAGAGTTCTTCGACAAGGCCGCACGTTCAAGCTTCCACCCCCCACCTTCCCAGCTACCACCCACCCCTCCCTGCAGGAAGCCTCCTCTGCCTTATTCTAATTTAGAAGCTCCCTGTTTGCATTTCTCAGTCATGGCCTGTCTCCCTTTATTATAAGCTCTTTTGAAGGCAGCTCTTATTTTCTATCCCAGCATAGTATCTACTAAAGAAGAAAAACTTAAATACTTATTTAATAATAAAATAGGTAAAATAATACATGAATGAATGAGTACGAAAGAGCTACATACTACAGAAGTTATGAGATGACAAGCCAAAGAAACAAAGAATTTCTAGTCCAAAGTTAAAATAATCATCAACTCTTGATTTGCATAGCGTAAGCGTGCAAAAGAAAATGTGCAAGAATAAGAGACACCAAAATAATGAAAGCCTCAAAAGAAATCATCAAATGACCTCAACAAGGACTGTGAATAACCCAAAGTAGGCTTTTATAACTTCACGACTCTGATCACCTTTCTGATTTCATCTGTATAAATTAGGCAGAAGTTATTACGACAAAAAAGTTATGAAGTTCATCATCACAGATCATGTCAAATGCAACTTTATGAAACTGATTATTATTTAAGAGATTTGCATACACTAGGGTCAAAAGTAAAACTTTTTATTTCCAAGGTATTATGGATGGCTCTGACCATATCAACCAAGTGCTGGCTAATTACAAATAGCAAAATGAAATTTACTTAAAAGTTGAACCTTCATGATAGACTTCACATAAGAAAACATCATTAAACCAGACTTTCCTAAAATAAAGTTACCTATATATGCAAAATAACAATAGGAAGGATCTAAATCAAAATGTTAAAAGTTGTGACCCTTTGACACTAGAACTATGGGCAATTTTTACTTCCAATTTGCCTTTTTAAGCTTTCTTTACTTTACAACAGGAGCATATATTACTTTTGTAACGGAAGAGAGAATGCTTTCCTATGTATTTAACACATGGTTCCAGTTTTTCAGATTCTAAATGGCGCCATGGGAAGAAAACCAGCCCAGGCTCAACTTCATTTAAAGGTCACTGTCCCACTTAAAGAAAAAGCTCTTGCCCATGTTAACACCAGTCAGTGCTGCGTGGCTGGGACTCACCCGAGCAATGCAGTAATCCTTCGGGTTCTCTTTCTCCAGACCGTACTTCTCCAAGGCTTCGGCCACAGCGAAGTCAGCGGGGTCAGTTGTAGACAGCAGGATTGTCTTGTAGGGGATATTCGGTTTTAAACTATCTGCATAGATTCTCAGTGTCCCACCTGGAAAACACCAGACACCTCTGAGCACAGCTTTATTCCATTAACAGCAACAGCTAACGTCTACAGTCACTTAAGAAAAGGGCACCTGAGTTCTAGTGGCAATGGATGCAGGGATGGAACGTATATAGTCCCATTCTCATGTCCTATAAGATGACATCCATTAGAAACAAACAATCCTGCGTGACAAGGACCACCCCTGTCCTCTCTTCGAGGTCAGCTAGTTTGTATGATAATGAACTGATTCCCACTGGGAGAGCAAAGAAGGAAACAGGAAGGGCTCTGGGGTCTGGCAGTGCTGCTCTTCTGCTAGTGCATCCCAGTCTCCGGACCCACAAGCTGTCAGGCGCCTCTGCTCTCTACTCCCTCTTCCCCAACCTGAGACTTAAATGAGAAACCCAGATCAGGTTAGATGTCAACCCCACGGAATGAAGCAATTTAAAAAACTGGACTAAACACCAGGAGACTTCAGGTGCTGGAGTCCACAAACGTTTCAGGAGGCGCCCGGCATCAAAGCACTGGCGCCTGGTCCCTCCAGGGACTGCAAACCACAGTGACATCTCCAGCTGTGAACTGAATTGGAGGGAACAGAACCACTAGAGGAGAGCAACGTAAGTACCTTGAGGTATTCTCTGTTTCTGTGCAGTTGTAACAGAATGCTACATAGACCGTAGTGACACTTCTGGTGTCAGAATGTGCTTTCTACTTATGATGGAACTGCACTGGGACAACCTGATGCAGTGACAGATGAGCAAGCACTGAGAAGTTTTAAATCCACAACTCATGAGAACTTTTTCCAAACCACTGATCACCTAATGATGACACCAAGGTAAGGATTTCTGTCCTGCCCCTCCTCCCAAAAACCTAGACCTGGACCTCATCTCATCGAGGAAATGGGGAAACAGGAGGTAAAAATGGTAAGTGGCACCACAGGATGTACTTGGCAAAACCTACAAAACCCACCTAGGGTTGTTTTTTTTTTTTTAAACAAACCAACGAATAAGCAAATTGGGAGGTAAAAAAAGGAAAAGGAGATTTTAGAATGAAAGACATGAAAGACTGAGCTGAGGTATGCAGGTTTTACTTGATTCCTGGCTTAAACCAAAGAACTCTCCGAGACAAACAGGAAAATCTGAACAGTGACTAGGTATTTGATGTTATTAAGGAATCACTGTTGATTCTTTTGTCTGTGATAATGGTACTGTGGTTTTGGTTATGAAGAATCCTTATCTTACAGGAAAATATATCAAAATATTTCTGAATGAAATAATGAGAAATTTGGGATTTGCTTCAAAATACTGCAGATTAGGAAAGGGAGCAACACGTGAGGGGCAGCGATGAAACGTGGGCTGCTAATTGCAGAAGCGTGGTGACGCTCACCTGGGGAGCGTACTGTGTCTGTCTCTCCTGCTTTGTACTCATGTGAAATTTGCCAGAATTTAAGGAAAAAAAGAGCCACACAGGAAAACCTTGGAAGGAGACGCATCTCTCCGTGAGCAGCGCTCTTACCCTGAAGCCAGCCCTGACTCTGCACAGACGTGACACAGGTTTGCCAGCAGGCGCCTCCCCAGCAAATTTAACTAACTCATCAAGGCCCCATGCACATATAAAAAGTATAATTCAGTATACCCTTTACAACAATCCAGCGGAAAAACAACCGGAAAGCTGTACCTGAGTCGGGCCGCCCATCAGAGCTGCGGAACTCCTGCATCCTCTTTTCCAGCTTCTGCTGCCTGCGTCGTTTCATCACCACCTCAGGGTTGGAAATGGTGCGCGTGAAGCTCGTCTCGGGCATGTCTTTGTACACCTCTGCAGCCAGGCGGGAATTCTCCCTGGGAGGGGAAAAGGACACCAAAAACACTTTAAAATTTCCTATCAGAAACAGTATAATCGTCCATTGGCTGCATCTGTGCCCTGCATAGGCCTGCCGTGGACTGTTATGTTACCCCGCAGTAACTAGTCACTACGGATAAAGGATACAGTTTCTCTCGAATCAAGCTAATATGCTGAATTAAGCAGAAATTTATAATTAAAATTCTATAGTGAGTTCATACAATTTAATTATTGTGTATTAACAAAGCTAAAAGAAAAATGAATAGCACTGGCTGATGTGACTCAGTGGACTGAGTGCTGGCTTGTGAACCAAAGGGTCGCCGGTTTGATTCCCGGTCAGGGCACATGCCTGGGTTGCAGGCCAGGTCCCCATTAGGGGGCCCGTGAGAGGCAACCACACATTGATGTTTCTCTCCCTCTCTTTCTCCTTCCTTTTCCCTCTGTCCAAAATTAAATACATAAAATCTTTAAAAAAAAAAAAAAGTATAAATTATACATTTCAGTAATTTCCACCCATGTTACCCTAAAAACAGACAAAATGAAAGTAAGATTGACTATACTTTAGATTTTTTAACTAAAATATTTATCAACGTTCACTTTCTTGAAGCTGTTTTCAAAAAGAAATAAAGTTGACCAACTTAACTCATTTTAAGTAGCCAATCTTCTTTACATAAATAATGTAACAACTCATAAACTAAGCTGATAAATAAAATAGCCCTGACTGGTGTAGCACAGTGGGCTGGCCATCACCCTGCAAACCAAAAGGTCTCTGGTTCAATTCCCAGTCAGGGCACATGCCTGGGATGAGGTCGGCAAGAGGAAACCGACTGATGTTTCTCTCCCACATCGATGTTTTTCTCTGTCTCTCTCCCTCCCTTCCCCTCTCTCTAAAACTAAATAAATAAAATGTTTAAAAAATAATTGATAGCCCTGGCTGGTGTAGCTCAGTAGATTGAGCGCGGGCTGGGAACCAGAGGGCCCCAGTTCGATTCCCAGTCAGGGCACATGCCTGGGTTGCGGGCCGGGTCCCCAGTGAGGGCCATGTGAGAGACAACCATACATTGCTGTTTCTCTCCCTCTCTGTCTCCCTCCCTTCTCCTCTCTCTAAAAATAAATAAATAAATAAATAAAAATAAATAAATAAAAAATAATTGATAAATAAAACAAACCCTGACCTATGTTTTAATCTCTTCTTTTCTTTGGTATTGTTCACATATGACCAACATCCTTACATGAGTTTTCTCTTGCATAACCACACTAAACAGAGTCTTGCTCTGTAACACTACTCCCAAGAGCTCACGTTCCTTCCACAGGCCTCACTGCCTCACAGATTAATAGCTAAATCCATGGGGAGACAACACAAAATGGGCTCAAATTCCACTCTAAAGTAAATGTCATTCACTGACAAATGGTTAATATCCTCAATACATATATAACACTTTGAATCAATCAATAAAAGGAGAAAAAAAGACCTGAAGAGGTCACAGCGACAAAAGAATAATTATATATAAGTAGCTAATGAAAGTGTGGAAAGATGGCCATCTTGTGAATGATAAAATAAAGTCACTTTAACTGAAGATACTCCCTCCTGCAGAGAGAGGACCCTGTCCCGTGACAGCCAACAGTCAAGGTGGGGAGAGGCTGCGGGAGGCCCCGGGTGAGTCCGGCCAGCTAAGCACCTGAGCGGTGTGTCTAAGATGCACCCTGACAAGGGAGGCAGGAAGCCCTGACGCTCTGGAACAAGGACAGTCAGTGCGGTGCAAGCACAGTGGGACGACACGTCGTCAGCAATAAATCTCGAAACATGAGAGCCAGAGTTCACCTGTATCAACGTCTTCACGGAAAGTCTGCTACAGGCAGGACACCTGGCTCAGACCGCAAAGAAAACAGTGTTTCCAAAAGTCACTTACACGTCATCCCCTTGGAATGGTCTGTCATCTTTTTCAGATGCTTGTCTCATTGCCTCCTTCTCTCTCTTCTTCTTCTCCTTCTTCTCTTTCTTTGAGAGAGTTCTCTTGAAGTTCTGGATGACACCTTCTTTTTCCTGCTTTTCGGGTCCATTGCTTTGAACCTTCTGATGAAAGGAACAAGATCACGATGCGGACCACTACACGGAATCCCACCAAGCTAGTTGAAGGCTGAGCTCAGTCCACCCCACATACTACAGCCCGAAGCCCGGCACCAGCGCCAGGTGTGGCGGAAATGCCCTCTCACTGGACTGTGAGAGCCGGAGCACGCTCGTCAGATCTCGATGATTTCTACATTCACTACCAATGCATCTCTATGTAAGTTTTACCACAATTCAGAACCGATGAGCAATCAAGCAGCCAAAAGGAAAACCAAACCCAGTAAGAAAACTGAGTTCAGAATCATGAAATCTAATTTCAAAAGTTAAAATCCAAATAATTTACACCAATATGAATAAAAGAAACCTATGAAAATATGGAACTAAGCATTTAAATCATTATCTATTTTATATATTTTTTTTAACTTCAAAAGAAACGTTAAGAGTAGCTGTAATAAATCAGCTTCTAATACAGCACAGTTTTTAGGTATCCTGTGTGTTTGTTCGCCCCGATTTACAGCATGGCCTGCCAGCAGAAGGCAGCATCCGCACACCCACCACAGCGGCCCCACCCCGGCCCGGCTCCGGGTCGGGTTCTGTGGCCCCGGGAGGGCACGCTGGTGGACACCACAGTGCAGAACGAATCACACCCCACCCCCGTCTCACTTCTATGTACACAGTGCTTCCAATGGGACATTCACTGGGTCACACTAACCCGTTAGGCCACCAATGCACCTCTGTGTGTCCAAGACCCCAGCATGGGGTACGGACATCACACAAACAAAACTAGAATGTGCTGCTGCCAAAGGGAATGGTGGCAGTCTTTCCCCAGTCTATTGGGGAAAAAACTAAACAGAACATTTTTTCCAAAACATTCTTAAAGTTTGCATTTCCTATCACTTGTCAGTACTGAATGCTCATGTAAGATGACCCTTGACTTAACACAGAATCAGAGTTTTCCAAATTGTACCATTCTGCCACAGGGCTCCACACGGGAGCAGCAGCGCAGGGATTCCAGACCTGCCGCCTGCCGCCAGAGTAAGCGTCAGAATCACCACTGTCACACCACCCAAGGAAACCCCAGGAAGGTCTCTCATTCCCAACCTTACAATATAACATGAAAAAGGCTCTAAATGTGCCTTATTAAGCTGCTGCTGAAAGCTCACATAAATAGGTTATTAAAGTTTTATTTTCCCTTCTGATTCTCATTGAAGTATTCTGACTTTATAACTGGGGGAAGGGGAACTGTAGCTATTACTTGAGCTTTCAATCTCTTAGTAACTGAAGCTTACACAACTCTCCCTTAAAAAAGTAAGGAGCAATATTTGGGATTATTCTGTGAAATAGAGGATGAAGCAGGGAGAAGCTGGGCTACTTTTAAATTATTTCCTGGAAAAAAGGGTAAAGGGTACAGAGGAGGAGCCCCTGTAACATGCACGCTGGTCTGCCAGGGCACCGCCAGCCTGGCCCGGAACAGGTGCTGCAGGAGACCCATGGGCCCACCTTCAGAAGGCCAGCGTCATTCTCGTTCTTCAGGACAAATCGGCCCTCTCGGTCATCTTTGTTCCAATTCAACTGCACAACGAGAGGCTTCTCGTCTATGTCCAATCTTCTTTCTTCTTCAAAACATGAAACGAGAGAAAGGGAAGCCATGGTTACTTCATGGCTCTCGCTAACACAACATTCCGATATGCGTTTGCTTTTATAAACGTAAATTACCTGATTACCTCAAGCATCTGCTGACAGACTGAAATGCAATTCAAAATACTACGTGAGAGTCTGAATGACTAATTCAGCATCTTGCTGCTGCTGTGTGTGTACTACTACCACGTGCCCCATGCAGACCCTGACCCGGGACAGCTTCCCACAGCACTCAGGCTTTCCCTGGGAAAAGGAGAGACGCACACATGGACTGGGGAGAAAATGCAAAGCACGCAGAACCCGGCTATCAGCCTGTTTCTGTAAATGACATGATCTCAGCCGCAACAAGAAAATAAGGGAATAATGTCACTATATCACAGGAGTGCCACTGATTCCCAGGAGACTTTTCGTCTCATATTAATGTTACATGCTATCAAGAAATGGCAACAGCCCTGGCTGGTGTAGCTCAGTGGATTGAGCGCGGGCTGGGAACCAGAGGGTCCCGGTTCGATTCCCAGTCAGGGCACATGCCTGGGTTGCGGGCCAGGTCCACAGTGAGGGCCATGTGAGAGGCAACCATACATTGCTGTTTCTCTCCCTCTCTGTCTCCCTTCCCCTCTCTCTAAAATAAATAAATAAAATCTTAAAAAAAAAAAAGAAATGGCAACAACCCACGTGGCAGCATCAGTCTCGGAAGTGATTACTCTTCTTCTGACTCTGTACATCTGACCCTTGTCTCCAAAACTCAACATCCTCAATCCTCACATCCCCCTCCTCCGTGAAGCTACCACCCCGTTCTCTGTTACGATCAGGTGCTCAGTTCAGTGCTCCTGGTGGCCTGACCCCAATAGAAGCCTGAAGCTGGCAGGGGTCACCCAGGTGACTGTGTGGGTACAATGTGCCAAATGAGGGCAGCAAAGAGGAGGCAGAGTAACTGTGCTACAGGAAGCAAGGCTTAACAGGACAAATTTAAAAGACAAACAGACCTATAGAAGCATTTAGTAAATAACACGTACAAACAGTAATGTTAATTATCAGCATACAAGCATAATGAGTTCTAAATTATTCTTTTAGCAACTGAAAACATGAGAAATGAAAATCAGAGTAATAGGTCAATAACTGGATTAAGAAGTTTGAAATTCCTGCTACAAACCAAAACGACCATGACGTTCCTGTGAAATCTGTACTGGATAAAACCCTGCATACCGGGTTTAGAGAACAGTAAGAACAATTACATCTATATCACAAAGTAAACAAAAAACCAGGATGAGGTGCACCAGTACACACATGCCCACCAGAGTGTCAAGGTTGCAGGGGTCCTGTGCACCTGTTGCTCCAAGGTATCTCCAGCTGACTCAGGGGGGCCCTGCCATCCACAAGGACAGCAGCAGGGGCTCTCCAAGGGCCAACCCCAGTGCTCACTGGGGAGCATTTCAAATTTCCATGGGAATAGCCCCTCCTGCCGGACGCTGCCCCGGCGCACACAAGGGTGTGCCACCCTCTGCACAGGGGCCCCATGGGTGTCACGCTGGGTTTTCCACGGTGCTGCACGGAACCACAAGCAATGCCCCAGACCCACATGGGCAGGACCCAAGAGCACTGCCTGGACCCAGGAGCAGGCACATGCACTTCTCCATTGGAGAGCAGCTGCAATTAGGGATGGAATGAGAATCACTTCATTTTATGCATACTAGTTTTTCACACAAATCTAAGAAAGTCTAAAGAAAAACAGTTCTTTTTAAAAAATTGAAATCATTTTGCTCTTAGCTTTCCAATTCCGACCTTGCACCATGTCACGGCACAGACTGCACTTGCTGGTGGTCCTCGAACGACTGCACAGCCGGCAAGGAGCGGCTGGGACTGAGAGGGCCGTCTCCTGCTCTGCACGGCTCTGCGGTGGAGGCGACACTCGGCCTCAAACCCACCCAGAGTGGAGGCTCTTCTGTGGTCGCACTGAGTTTGGGCGATATCCGCATAACCTTACAGAAAGTAATAAACAACCATGGCCTACATCATATATATTCTACCAGGGGCATAAGGGTCTGGTCATACTTGAACTCCACACATTACAAAAAGTTTTGCCCAATTTAAAATTTACAAAGAAAGGTGTATTTTTGAAGTAAAAAAATAAAATAAAATTATGTTCCAAAAGGGTCTGTGGAAAGAACTTAACAAGTATTCAAATTGGGTTTACATTATGTGTAATCATTTATTTCGTTCAGTAATTGGATTTACTCAACATTACTCAAAAATGTTGAGGTTACTCAACATTTTTAAAGGACTCAAACATTTATAAGTTTCTACATTTCTAATCAGTTCAATTTAAATTGTCATTCGATAGAGATACATGGGATATTTTCAGATATTTCCAATATTAAAACAAGGAGAAACTACTAAGTAGGTACTTAAGAGAGCTTCTTGCAACAGGCCCCAGTTTCCCCAACAGTAATAAAACCACGCGGTTTCATATCACAAGGCTGACAGTCAGCGCGTCACTCACCCCATCCTGAACTGGGTTATAATGAACTGCACTATCACAGCGTACAAGAAACAGACACATATTTCTCCAAAAACAAGCAGCCTGCTGTGTCATCAATGGACGTGACTCAGAGCAGCTGGAGAATTTGACTCCCGAGGGGCCGGGCACCCAGCCTGCCTTTGGAGAAATACACCCGCGCATTCTCACTGGACAATCCGGTGCTGCAGACACTCAGGAGCCCTGGCCAGGTACTCGGAGCTCCGCAGCCTGCCCAGGGAGAGTGCGAGCACCTTGGTGGCACGGCAGGGCTGCGGGCACCGCACCTGCACCCACGACACACTGACCTCCGCTGACGTGCACTTCGTAGAGTGAGTACTTGGGAGACGACAGCATGCGCATGTCAGGCCGGAATTTCTCGGCCAGTGTCTCGATGACATCCTGAGTGGTGGCAGTGCTGGAGACCCGAATGCACTTGGTGGCAAAGTTTCCAGCAGCTTTATCTTGAAAATAAAACCTCATCACTCCATGGAACTCCAAGTCCTACAAGAAAACAAAATGATACATTTTTAAAAAAACAGCATTCTGAAAAGATTCACTTTTTACAATAATAAATGAAAAAGGCAATTCACCACTTTTTAAAATGTTTCGTTACCTTAAACACCTGAAACAGAAACTAAGATGCGGGACCTTGGTCTCCACAGTGAACTATGTGACATGGACAGGCTAGGTACAATTTCTTTCTTCCTTACTTGTCTCCACGGAAGGTAACGGCGGCGGAGGAGCTGACATCAGTAACAGCCAACATTCATGGGTTCTTCAAGTTCCAGGTACACCAGGACATGCACTATTTTATTACCTCTTTACCACAACCCAGTTAGGCAGGCACTACTATGAGACTCTATTTTCAAGATTTGGTCATTAAAAGTCTCAAAGTTTAAGTGTCTTGCTCAGGCACTCAGGTGACAAACCCAACTCTGAACCCTGGACCCAGTGACCTCCCACTTCTGCCTGGCTCAGCCTCCACCCTGTTGCAAATGTGAATGAAGTGTAACCCAACTTCTGTGAAGATCATCATGACTAATTTTTTTTT